>JABSNV010000031.1:65000-146457 GCA_024085815.1 Flaveria linearis
TTGGTATAATCAATTGTTGGCGCGTAAAAGAAATAATAAATAAAACTTGATTAACTTGTACGTTAAACCGGTTTATAAGGATTGTATATAATAATTATAATGAGTGATTTAGCTATTATAAGGGACTATATACAAATATATATATATTTATAAGTATAAGTAATCAAACAATTTAATTGTTTGAATATACATATAAATATATATACTAAACAATTATAATGTTGTGTAAAATAATCAATATAAATGATTTAACTATTTAAAAGAACTATGTATAAATATATATATATATATATATATATATATATATATATATATATAACTAACTAAACAATTAAATTGTTTGAATGTATATATAAATATTTATATATACTAAACAATTATAATATTGTATAATCATAATCAATATAAATGATTTAGCTATTAAAAGAACTATGTATAAATAATATATATATATAAGTAACTAAACAATTAGATTGTTTAATTATATGTATATAAATATATATACTAAACAATTATAACATTGTATAATCATAATAAGTGATTTAATTACTAAAAGAACAATATATAATATATATATATAGGTATAAATAACTAAACAATTTAATTATTTAAAATATATATATATATTTACAAGTATTATGTTTACTCATTTCTTTCGTATTTTTAAGACTAAAATAATGTATTTATAAATACTAAAGTATTTTATAAAAACAAAATTAATTTAGTCATAAAATAAATTAAACAACAGAAAAATAATCTGCATTTTATAAAATAATTTTTAGAAATTTTCAGAATTTAAAAAGGTGTAATAATTAAGAAGAAATAAAGAAAAGAAGGAAAAATCGCAAAAAAAGAAAACAGGGAGGGGCTGCCCGGGGTCGAACCCGGGCCTCCCTGTGTACAAGGGACGGGGGAACCAGTGAACCAGGGCCGTGGCCTTGGTTCATTCTGGTTTGTTTTAATTTTAAACCGAGTATCCCTGATTTCCCCAAATCCCACGAACCCTAGGTTCAACAGATCCTCAATTGGCCCTCGATTCGGTGTTAGACACCCAAATCATCATAGGGCTTCTGATCCTTGGATCAAAGCGAGTGGAAAACAGGTTTCAATTACCTGTTTTGATTAAGATTCGAGTGATTTCGAGATCGACTCAGCTTCGAGTGTTCGTGAATTGGGGCTTTTGATTCGAGAGGTTTTCTGTTGAAATTGAGAGTTTAGTGAGTTAGGGGACTTCAAAATGATTCAGAATCCCTTAACTTATAGCTTCGATTACAAGATTTCGGGCTTAACCAATTCGATTTGTAACCGCGTTCGAATTTACCTAAATTATCAGATTCGCGCTGTTATGATGCATGATTGGTGGGTTGATTAATTTGTTAAACCGCGTAGTGTGTTTAGGAATGATTGAATTGATTCAGTTTGTGAAATTGGCAAGGTTTGATTTCGAATTTTGTTAAATTTAGCTACGACTTCGTTTTGGAAGGTGGAACGAGCGGGAATCTGAAATTAAACAATAGCTCGGGTTCGAATCGTGAGGTCGAGCGAGTTGGGCGGTTTAATTTGGTCTAAATATCGCTTGAAAAGGGGTTTTGGAACTCGCCGGAGCTCGGCCGGAGCTCCGGCCGATGGTTACCGGAAAAACGGGGAGGGTGGTTTGGGATATTTCACAAATGGTCCCTGTGCTTTCAATATTTATGTTTTAAACCCCTGCACTTTAAATTCAAAGTTTTATTATTATTATTATTATTATTATTATTATTATTATTATTATTATTATTATTTATACTATTGTTTTATTATTATTATTATTTCTATTATTATTATTATTATTATTATTATTATTATTATTATTATTATTATTTATTATTATTATTATTATTATTATTATTATTATTATTATTATTATCATTATTATTATTATTATTATTATTATTATTATTATCTATTATTATTATTGTTAGTATCATTATATGTATAAAAAGAGATTTACTAAAGATGCTATACAATGGCACAAAAATGAACACAAAAATACCGGATGTTACAGTCCCCCCAACTTAAAAGAATTTCGTCCCGAAATTAAGAATCAAAAAGGGTTACAAGAATAAGTAAGGGTAAGTCTTCTTCATATGTTCTTCACGTTCCCAGGTGAATTCCGCTCCTCGTTTATTCTCCCATCGAACCTTTACAATTGGGGTCGTAGAGGTCCTAGTCTTCTTCATAATGCGATCCATGATTTCGACGGGTTTTTCAACGAAGTGTAGTGACTCGTCGATCTGAATGTCTTCCAATGGCACATGCAAATTATCGTCGGCCAGACACTTCCTCAGATTCGAGACGTGGAAGACAGGGTGAATTCCACTAAGGTCGGAGGGTAGTTCTAGTTTGTAGGCCACTTTCCCGATCCTTTTCAAAACCTTGAAAGGCCCTACAAACCTTGGAGCTAACTTGCCCTTCCTTCCAAAGCGAACCACACCCTTCCACGGTGAGACCTTGAGAAGGACCATCTCCCCAACTTGGAATTCCAGTGGCTTGCGACGTTTATCAGCGTAACTTTTCTGTCGACTCCTTGCCACTTCCAGGTTCTTGCGGATGATGGCGACTTTATCGGTCGTCTCTTGTATAAGCTCGGGACCGGTAATAAGATTCTCGCCAACGTCGGTCCAGCAGATTGGTGAACGACACTTACGACCGTAAAGTGCTTCGAATGGTGCCATTTGGATGCTTGAGTGGTAACTGTTGTTGTAGGAGAATTCTGCGAGCGGTAGGTGCGTATCCCAGTCGCCCCCAAAATCAAGGACACAGAGACGTAACAGGTCTTCCAGGGTTTGAATCGTCCGCTCGGTTTGGCCATCGGTTTGGGGATGGTAAGCCGTGCTTAAATCCAATTGTGTACCCAGAAGTTCTTGCATAGTAGACCAAAAGTGAGAAGTGAATCGAGCGTCTCGGTCAGATATAATGTGAAGAGGCACACCATGACGGCTTACGATCTCGTCGATGTAAATCCGGGCTAACCTTGATGTCTTATATGTGTCACGTATGGGTATGAAATGTGCCGACTTAGTCAATCGGTCGACGATTACCCATATGCTATCGTGCCCGCGAGATGTCCGAGGTAACTTGGTTATGAAGTCCATGGATATATGTTCCCACTTCCACATGGGAATTTCGGGTTGTTCAAGTAATCCACTTGGTCGTTGATGCTCCGCTTTAACCTTCGTGCATGTAAGGCACTTAGCAACATAGGTTGCTATGTCTCGTTTCATTCCGGGCCACCAATATTGACTTCGTAAGTCCATGTACATCTTATCGGAGCCCGGGTGAATTGAATAACGAGTCCGATGTGCTTCGTTCATGATAGAAGCCCGAAGGTTATTGCGTTTGGGGATCCAGATTCGGTTTGCGAAGTACATTAGCCCATTGGCTCTTGTTTCTAATTGGGCTAAGAGATTTGGCTCGAGCTCTTCCTTCATACTCCCTTCGGTTTGCACCGCTTGCTGTGCTTCTCGAATACTCGCCTCGATGTCACAATCGATCCTTAAGTTCTGCAATAATACCGTAGCATTGTTGACATCGAGTCGAACTTCGGTATCAAACTCTCCCAATGTATCGAACCATTGGCGTCGGTCGCGAATCTCTTGAACGGAAACCATCTTTTGATGCGTCTTTCGACTCAATGCATCGGCTACGACATTTGCCTTGCCGGGATGGTAGCGGATATCACAATCGTAGTCGCTAATTAGTTCCACCCAACGACGTTGCCTCATATTGAGGTCCTTCTGATTGAAAACGTGTTGGAGGCTCTTGTGGTCCGTGTAGACTATACATTGCGTGCCGTATAGATAGTGTCTCCAGATTTTCAAAGCAAAGACCACCGCTCCGAGCTCGAGATCGTGCGTCGTATAATTTACCTCGTGAACCTTCAATTGTCTCGAGGCATATGCGATGACCTTTCCCCGTTGCATGAGAACACAACCAAGGCCTTGTTTCGACGCATCGCAGTATACCGTGAAGTCGTCATTTCCATCCGGTAGCGTCAGAATAGGGGCATTGCACAACTTGTGCTTCAATGTCTCAAATGCCTCTTCTTGCTCGGCTTTCCACTCGAAAGGCTTGTTCTTCTGAGTCAAGGACGTGAGTGGCTTTGCGATTTTTGAGAAGTTGGCAATAAATCGCCGGTAATACCCGGCTAGACCAAGAAACGATCGAACTTCCGTCGGAGTTGTGGGAGCACTCCAACTCTTTACGGCTTCGACCTTCGCAGGGTCGACGTGAATTCCTTGACTATTCACAACGTGCCCTAAGAATTGTACTTCTTCAACCCAAAACTCACATTTCGAAAATTTCGCGTACAGTTGTTCCTTCTTCAACAGTTCGAGGATTTGACGGAGATGAAGTTCATGATCGGAGCGAGACTTGGAATAAATAAGAATGTCGTCAATGAAAACGATGACGAACTTGTCTAGGTATGGCTTGCACACCCGATTCATAAGATCCATGAAGACCGCTGGAGCATTGGTTAAGCCGAAAGGCATAACCATGAACTCGTAATGCCCATACCGGGTGCGGAATGCAGTCTTTGGGATATCGTCGTCGTGGACTCGCAGTTGGTGATAACCCGAACGCAAGTCGATTTTTGAAAAGATTGCAGCTCCTTGAAGTTGGTCGAAAAGATCGTCGATACGAGGAAGAGGATACCGGTTCTTGATAGTCAACTTGTTGAGCTCCCGATAGTCGATACACATGCGGAAAGACCCATCTTTCTTCTTTACAAATAAGACAGGTGCACCCCAAGGAGAAGAACTAGGGCGGATAAACCCCTTCTCGGATAATTCCTGGAGTTGGCTAGAGAGTTCTTGCATTTCCGATGGTGCGAGTCGGTAAGGTGATTTAGCCGCGGGGCTTGCTCCCGGAATCAAGTCGATTTTAAATTCTACTTCGCGTACGGGAGGTAACCCGCTAAGATCATCGGGAAAGACCTCAGGGAATTCTCGTACAACTGGAACATCTTTGAGTTCCTTCTCCTTGGTTTTGGTGTTGACTACATAGGCCAAGAATGCCGGATAACTCTTACTTAGGCATTTCTGAGCCTTAGTACATGACATAAGCTTGAGTCCTTTGGAGGACCGTTCACCGAACACCTTCATCGTGTCCCCGGAGGGTAAGGGCATGCGAATGCACTTCTCGAAACAAATGATCTCGGCATGGTTCTTAGATAACCAATCCATGCCAATAATGACGTCGAAACTCCCGAGTTTCATAGGAATAAGGTCGATAAGAAACTTATGGTCATCGAGACACAATAGACAATCGCGGATAACCACGTCGACGGTGATGGGTTCTCCATCAGCAACTTCGACGGTGAGAGGTCTCTCTAGATTTGAGCGAGGTTTAGAAAGTGTCGGCTCGAACTCTAAGGAAACGAAACTTCTATCGGCGCCCGAATCAAATAATACGTATGCATAGGTGTCATTAATAAGAAACATACCTGTATAGGTTTTAAAGGCACTTAAGGACACAAGTAAGGAAGTTTAAGAGAAATTCTATGGGGATAGGGTTGCAATTTTTACGTACCGTTCACCACCTCGTTGTTCGCCTGGGCTTGGTTCGCGTTGATGTTGAAAGCACGTCCACGAGCTTGTGGAACATTGCCCACAAGACGAGGGCACTGGGGTCGGTAGTGACCTGGTTCTCCACAGTTGTAGCAGACCCGATTTGTTTCCGTCACTGCGTTCCCTAATGCTCGACGACACGTTGCCACAAGGTGCCCGTACTTGCCACATAGTGTGCAGATGCGACATGGAAGATTGCCCGGATGGTGATACCTACACGTGTTACACATAGGTAGAGGGCCCGCATAAGCCCTTGCCACGGGCACTTGTGCTGCCGGTGTAGCCCCGGTAGTACACTGTCTTTGGGGCGGTTTAGGAGCAGCCACGGCGTAGTTCCGTGCCGGTACAAACTTCCGTTTCTTGTTATCAGGCTTGACCTCCTTAACCTCCTCGGGGGTCGTCTTCTCAGTCTTCTTGGCACCCTTTGCAGACATGGTGCCCGCTCGGATGTGGTTCTCCGTCAATTGGGCAGTGATGGTGATAGCTTCTTCCAAGGTTGCGGGCCGGCTACCCACAACGGCATCCTGAATCTGAGACGGCACACCCTTAATAAATTTTTCCACGTTTCGGGAAACAGTATCCACCATGTGTGGCAGCAGTATGCTTAGTTCATGATGACGGGTAGAATATGCCAGATGGTTCCCGCCATCCTGTTTCAAATTCCAGAATTCCTCCTCCAGTTTCTGGATTTCACTCCTCGGGCAAAACTTGGCTATGGCTATGTTTTTGAATTCCTCCCAAGTTAAAGCCAAGATTGCATCGGGGCCTCGGTTCCTCTTTTCACTGTTCCACCATGTTAAGGCCCGTTGTTGTAGCATACTGGTGGCATACCTCACTTTGAGTGCTTCGGGGCACTCACAGTTGACGAAGGTGTTCTCCATCCCTTCAAACCACTCTAAGAGACCGGTGGCACCTTCCTTGCCACTATAACTGGGAGGCTTACATGAACTGAAATGCTTGAAGGTGCAAGACTGGGTGTTACGCCGTTGGTTTGCACTATTCTCCCCTTGACCATTGCTATTGTTCGTGACGTTTGCGATCATAGTGCTGCTGAGTTCAGCCACCATGGTCGGGATGACCGCAGCCATTTGCCGAGCAATCATGGCAGCAAGCTTACGGCCGGATCTTCCTCGGTTTCCGTGAAAACGAGACATGCTGGAAAAATACAAATTGGGTTAGGATCGGTTAAAGGATAATATGGGTAGGCAATTAAGGTAAGGGTCATAAATTATACAGAATGATTCCATTTGGTGACGCATCACCATTTGGAAACGTTGACACGTCAAGATGAATTGACCCATTCGCCTCAGAAACTCGTGTATGTTGGTCATAGTTTATCACTCATCCCGGAAATCCCCAGGTAGCGTAACGGTTCCCTCAATGAGATTTATACGTATACGCTTGCCTTAGCCCGAGGGCCTTTTGCCAGAAAATCCAGAATACAGGTGTCTATGTACCACACTAGTTCTTTGGTTTATGAAATCAAAAATCTTGATGGGATATTTACAAGATTAGACATAAAGTCTAAAGAATTCCTATCAATAGATTCTACTTGGAGACGAGAATAAGTTTAAGAAATAGTAACTGTCGGGGAGAATTAACGTTTAAGATAAGTCTAGGGGAGACGGGTAACAATATGTAATCATGTAGAAAGGCACCTATGCTAAGGCATCACATTGCACATAATAAGGCATAGCGTTAGGCAGCATGCAAACAATAAGTATGTATTCATAAGAATACTATTCTATAAGGATCATGCATGAACTATAGCCTAGGTCACCATTTCTAATAACCTAAATCTAGGGGTGTGCAAAAAAAACCGAAAACCAAAAAAACCGAACACCGATCCGTATTTGTAACCGTAAAAACCGAACCGAATTATGAATTCGGTTTTTGGTTCGGTTCACAACCGAAACCGAATTGGGAATTCGGTTTCGGTTCGGTTTTCGGTTCTGGATAATGTTGAAATCGGGTTGTTCGGTTTGTTCGGTTTAACCGAACTAACCGAATTCAATGTGTTATAATTTATATAAATTTTTACAGGTGTATAGTTTAGCCCAACTATCTCAACCCAAAAACTATTCAAAGTGAAATTACTTGAGCCCAAAAACAAACCTTTTTACTTTTGGCCCAAATATATGCTTGCCTTGAGTACATCGACTATTTAAAATCTCAGATACCTTGCCTTTTCCACTTTTTCAAACCCTAAAGAACACTTGCATACATCAGGCTCAAGCGACTCTTAACCCTTTACCCTCATACGATCGCGCAATAGCTGTGAAAGTGTGAATTTGGTAACCTCGGTTGAATTCGGTTTTTTCGGTTTTTAACCGAAACCGAACCAAATTGAATTCGGTTGAATTCGGTTGAATTCGGTTGAATTCGGTTCGGTTAAGCATTTTCCCAATTCGGTTCGGTTCGGTTTTCGGTTATGCATATTAAATTTTGAAAACCGAATAAACCGAACCGAATAAACCGAACAAACCGATAACCGAACCGATGAACACCCCTACCTAAATCCCTATAGTTATGGGCTCTGATACCAATCTGTCACACCCCAACCTTGACGGCGGAAACGTCGAGGTGTGAGGATTAAGATTGTTCACAGCCACATAACGCTATGTTAAAGTATAAAATGCCATTAATCAATTGTTTTCAATCACCACATACATCAATGTCTCAAAATAAATCAAACAAAAACAAGAATTCAATCGTCTTTATTAAGCCTAGGTCCATGATCTAGGTTTATGCATTCCTTCAATCATTGCTAAGCTTGCACATTACCTGAAACATGTTGAAAATAAAGTCAACTAACTAGTTGGTGAATTCTCATGGTTTTAAATACAATAAGTATACAAAATGTGGCAATTCTAGTCAATGGTCACAAGATAGCAAGTATATAGAACATGCATAGTTACAATCAAGCCTCGACTGAATAATATGAATAAGCATGATTAGCTAAGTGTATTTGGTTCCCTAGTGCACAAGCATACGGCTCCTAGGAGTCGGCAATACATCGACTTTAGCACCAAATAGGCTTGTCAGGCCCAAAGATCTAAGACTTCGCTAGGCTAGCAATAGTTAATGATTGCACACGTATGTCACATCTCATATAATACTTAACATATCCAAACAACCACGACTATGTAAAGAATTGCACGTGTGTAATAAGTATCAAAGCGTGTATGTGTAAGTTTGTATAAGCAACATGTTTCACCCCGAAAGATGTGAAATAATCGTAAAGCGGGGCATAAGAACTCACTTGTTTAATAAAGAAGACTGGTAGGTGAAATAAGAATAACCACGAATAAGATTTCCAACACAAACGTCACAACGCACCTAAACGAAATAAAGTAGCGCGTTATAATTTGTTTGATGATTAATTGTAGGTCTAATATGATTTAATAATTATTCGTATTTATTACGTGTTAATAACGTGATCGGTTAAATGGAACAAATGGATTATACTTGGTATAATCAATTGTTGGCGCGTAAAAGAAATAATAAATAAACTTGATTAACTTGTACGTTAAACCGGTTTATAAGGATTGTATATAATAATTATAATGAGTGATTTAGCTATTATAAGGGACTATATACAAATATAATATATTTATAAGTATAAGTAATCAAACAATTTAATTGTTTGAATATACATATAAATATATATACTAAACAATTATAATGTTGTGTAAAATAATCAATATAAATGATTTAACTATTTAAAAGAACTATGTATAATATATATATATATATATATATATATATATATATATATATATAACTAACTAAACAATTAAATTGTTTGAATGTATATATAAATATTATATATACTAAACAATTATAATATTGTATAATCATAATCAATATAAATGATTTAGCTATTAAAAGAACTATGTATAAATATATATATATATATATAAGTAACTAAACAATTAGATTGTTTAATTATATGTATATAATATATATACTAAACAATTATAACATTGTATAATCATAATA
This sequence comes from Flaveria linearis, assembly GCA_024085815.1. NCBI lineage: Eukaryota > Viridiplantae > Streptophyta > Magnoliopsida > Asterales > Asteraceae > Flaveria > Flaveria linearis. Next base: position 74,612 of record JABSNV010000031.1, read on the forward strand.
AGTGATTTAATTACTAAAAGAACAATATATAAATATATATATATAGGTATAAATAACTAAACAATTTAATTATTTAAAAATATATATATATATTTACAAGTATTATGTTTACTCATTTCTTTCGTATTTTTAAGACTAAAATAATGTATTTATAAATACTAAAGTATTTTATAAAAACAAAATTAATTTAGTCATAAAATAAATTAAACAACAGAAAAATAATCTGCATTTTATAAAATAATTTTTAGAAATTTTCAGAATTTAAAAAGGTGTAATAATTAAGAAGAAATAAAGAAAAGAAGGAAAAATCGCAAAAAAAGAAAACAGGGAGGGGCTGCCCGGGGTCGAACCCGGGGCCTCCCTGTGTACAAGGGACGGGGGAACCAGTGAACCAGGGCCGTGGCCTTGGTTCATTCTGGTTTGTTTTAATTTTAAACCGAGTATCCCTGATTTCCCCAAATCCCACGAACCCTAGGTTCAACAGATCCTCAATTGGCCCTCGATTCGGTGTTAGACACCCAAATCATCATAGGGCTTCTGATCCTTGGATCAAAGCGAGTGGAAAACAGTTTCAATTACCTGTTTTGATTAAGATTCGAGTGATTTCGAGATCGACTCAGCTTCGAGTGTTCGTGAATTGGGGCTTTTGATTCGAAGGTTTTCTGTTGAAATTGAGAGTTTAGTGAGTTAGGGGACTTCAAAATGATTCAGAATCCCTTAACTTATAGCTTCGATTACAAGATTTCGGGCTTAACCAATTCGATTTGTAACCGCGTTCGAATTTACCTAAATTATCAGATTCGCGCTGTTATGATGCATGATTGGTGGGTTGATTAATTTGTTAAACCGCGTAGTGTGTTTAGGAATGATTGAATTGATTCAGTTTGTGAAATTGGCAAGGTTTGATTTCGAATTTTGTTAAATTTAGCTACGACTTCGTTTTGGAAGGTGGAACGAGCGGGAATCTGAAATTAAACAATAGCTCGGGTTCGAATCGTGAGGTCGAGCGAGTTGGGCGGTTTAATTTGGTCTAAATATCGCTTGAAAAGGGGTTTTGGAACTCGCCGGAGCTCGGCCGGAGCTCCGGCCGATGGTTACCGGAAAAACGGGGAGGGTGGTTTGGGATATTTCACAAATGGTCCCTGTGCTTTCAATATTTATGTTTTAAACCCCTGCACTTTAAATTCAAAGTTTTATTATTATTATTATTATTATTATTATTATTATTATATTATTATTATTATTATTTATACTATTGTTATTATTATTATTATTATTTCTATTATTATTATTATTATTATTATTATTATTATTATTATTATTATTATTATTATTTATATTATTATTATTATTATATTTATTATTATTATCTATTATCATTATTATTATATTATTATTATTATTTTCTATTATTATTATTGTTAGTATCATTATATGTATAAAAAGAGATTTACTAAAGATGCTATACAATGGCACAAAAATGAACACAAAAATACCGGATGTTACAGTATATGTATATGTATATGTATATGTATATGTATATGTATATGTATATGTATATGTATATGTATATGTATATGTATATGTATATGTATATGTATATGTATATGTATATGTATATGTATATGTATATGTATATGTATATGTATATGTATATGTATATGTATATGTATATGTATATGTATATGTATATGTATATGTATTGTATATGTATATGTATATGTATATGTATATGTATATGTTATGTATATGTATGTATATGTATATGTATATGTATATGTATATGTATATGTATATGTATATGTATATGTATATGTATATGTATATGTATATGATATGTATTGTATATGTATATGTATATGTATATGTATATGTATATGTATATGTATATGTATATATGTATATGTATATGTAATGTTATGTATATGTATATGTATATGTATATGTATATGTATATGTATATGTATGTATATGTATATGTATATGTATATGTATATGTATATGTATAGTATATGTATATGTATATGTATATGTATATGTATATGTATATGTATATGTATATGTATATGTATATGTATATGTATATGTATATGTATATGTATATGTATATGTTATGTATATGTATATGTATATGTATATGTATATGTATAGTATGTATATGTATATGTATATGTATATGTATATGTATATGTATATGTATATGTATATGTATATGTATATGTATATGTATATGTATATGTATATGTATATGTATATGTATATGTATGTATATGTATATGTATATGTATATGTATATGTATATGTATATGTATATGTATATGTATATGTATATGTATATGTATATGTATATGTATTGTATATGTATATGTATATGTATATGTATATGTTATGTATATGTATATGTATATGTATATGTATATGTATATGTATATGTATATGTATATGTATATGTATATGTATATGTAATGTATATGTATATGTATATGTATATGTATATGTATATGTATATGTATATGTATATGTATATGTATATGTATATGTATATGTATATGTATATGTATGTATATGTATATGTATATGTATATGTATATGTATATGTATATGTATATGTATATGTATATGTATATGTATATGTATATGTATATGTATATGTATATGTATATGTATATGTATGTATATGTATATGTATATGTATATGTATATGTATATGTATATGTATATGTATATGTATATGTATATGTATATGTATATGTATATGTATATGTATATGTATATGTATATGTATATGTATATGTATATGTATATGTATATGTATATGTATATGTATATGTATACACATATACATATACATGTTATATGTATATATGTACATATACATATATGTATATGTATATGTGTATATACATATATATGTATATGTATATGTATATGTATATGTATATGTATATGCGTATATACATATATATGTATTTGTATATATATATTTACCCTATACGCCACGTATAGGGCTATACGCCGCGTATAGGGTAGCAGCGTATGGGTCACAGGGCAACGTATAGGTCGAATCCGACCCTATACGCCGCGTATAGGACTATACGCGGCGTATAGGGGACCCACGTATGGTCCACAAGTCGCGTATTGCAACACCCTATACGTCGCGTATATATCTATACGCCGCGTATAGGGTACACACCTATGTGTCTTCGTCCCCAACCAAAGAACTATACGCTGCGTATAGCCCTATACGCGAGGCTGTACCAGCGTATAGTTCTTTATACCAGTTTTTAAATCACGCATTATGGGGCATAAAACACTACTTTAACGTTTAAATCAATGAACGATTAACATAATAATGATGTATGAACAATAATACGTACCTGGATGTTGAAAAATCGAAGATCAATACGTGTAGTATAGTGCTATACGAGAGTGTTTTTTTTTGAAGTGTGTGTAAAAAATGAGAAAATTTGAAAGATATAGCGTACCGAGGATCTATACGCCGCGTATGGGTCCATACGCGGCGTATAGCTTATATTCTTTTTTAAATCGACACCGACCTATACGTGGCGTATGGGCCTATACGCGCCGTATAGGTAAACTGATGTGACGTCTGTTGTCAGTCATTAATGTCGCATTAATGGTCGTACCCTGTACGCCGGGCATGGGCCGCGTATGGACCCATACGCGGCGTATAGGGGGGTGTCGATTTAAGATTTTGGGTGTCCCTTTATTAGCACCCTTATTAAAAGTTACTAATATTCGATACAAAATCATTAGACCGGGTGTTATACTATCGTTATTAATGGGCGTGAGTGTTACGTACACAGGTTTGAAACGTGGGCCCCATGGGATGTGACCCTCTCTAGAGTGACCACGATCACGGGCGTTGCCTTCCACCACCTTCAAACCATTTATTTTTCCTACAATCAAAAGTTTAAAACTTTTTTTGATTTAAAAATACACTAATTTTTTTATCAAATACATTACCACTCGGTCTGCGTCGCGCCCTCGCCACGATCGGTCTGCGTCGCGCCCTCGCCACGATCGGTCTGCGTCGTGCCCGCGCTTAGGTTTGAACTTCTTCTCCAATCGGTCTGCGTCGCGCCCTCGCCACGATTTGGTTTGAACTTCTTCTCCAATTGTTGCTGATTTCTTGAACTTGTTTCAAATCTGCTCGATGTTGTTGTTGATGATGATGTTGTTTGAACTTGTTTGATCTTGTTGATGAGGTTGTTGAACTTGTTTGCCCTTGACCCTTCTGCTGATTTCTGTTGTTGTTGAATACTGCTCGATGTTGTTCAAATCTGCTCGATGTTGCGATTTGATCTTGTTGAACTTGTTTGATCTTGTTGATGATGTTGTTCAAATCTGCTCGATGTTGCTGATTTCTGTTGTTGTTGATGATGATGTCGTTGATGATGATGATGTTTTTTTTCAATTCTGATGTTGTTGTTGATGATGATGTTTTTTGTTTCAATTCTGTTGTTGTTGATGATGATGTTGTTGATGATGATTTCTGTTGTTGTTCAAATCTGCTCAAATCTGCCCTTGACACTTCAATTAAACACATTCACTGTGTGTTTTTTGTTTCTTGTTCAATTGATCATTGATATGAGTATTCATTTTGGTAATAGTTAGTTTGGTGATGTTGTTGATGATGATGATGTTGTTCAAACTTGAAAATTGAGATGGATTATGTTGGTGTTTGAGTGTGATTCTTGTTAGGATGTTAACCCTTGTAAGAACAATTAGCAATGGAGAAATTATGCTGTTAATTTGTGACAATTTCTATCATGATTCTATTTGAAATATACTTGGAGTTTGACTTGCATAAGCCAAAATGCATCTCAATGGAAAGTAGAATAAACCAATTGTGATTCAAAACACCAGGGTTCTAAGTTGTGTATTGGTTCTTATATGTTTTTTAGTGTAAATGCATAGAGGATAGATCAGCTAAATGATTTTACGTATGGATACAGTGTGCTCATGTCATGGCAATGGCTGTTCAAAAGGTATTCCCAGATGCCAAAGTGACGATTGGTCCATGGATTGAACACGGGTTTTACTATGATTTTGATATTGAGTCGTTGACCGATAAGGACCTCAAGAAGATCAAAAAGGAGATGGTATGTCATTGAGCATCGGTTATGTTGTCACATGTAAACGATTTATAAATGTAATTGTATGATTTTATGAATATTATTGTAGTGTTGTATGACTTTTATTTATATTTTAATGTATTTCTATGACTTTTATTTATATATTAATGTATTAGTTGTTTTTAAAGTTTAAAAAATAAATTTAGTTTAATTACAGAATATTTCAGCATTCTGCAGATGTTAAACAAAACAAACAGTATTTTTCTTGCAGACTGCAGACATTTGGTCCACCTCTTCTGCTGCAGATGTCTGCAGATGTGGTCCGCAGACTGCAGACGTTTTACCTCTTCTGAAACAAACAGCACCTAACTCATCACACATGTTTAGTTTGTTGTTATTTATAAGAAATTTTCACAATTTGTTGTTAAAATTAGGAAGTAGAGAGTCATTTAATATAAAAACCTATTTTTCATTTAATCTTATTTGTTGATTTTACTTAAAATTAAATAATAACAAGCTCATAGCAAACTTTAAGACTTTAGAAGCTGTGAGAGTATAAATCTGTGATTTTAAATTTGATTGTTTGTTGTATAATTCTAAATGAAACCACACCAAATTATTTTTTAATTTATATTAAGATTTTTTGTTTAATAAAGTCGAATATGAATGATGTTTAAACTACCCTCATGGTAGGGAAAAAGAAAGCCATCATCCAATTAACTTTTATCAATCATAAATAAAGCATCTTATATTAACAAATTATATAGCTAAAGTTAACTCAAATATTCATTTAGAATTCTGGTTTATTATAAAATCCAGACAACTTTAAGAAGTAATCATTTTAAATAATCTCAAGTCGTATTTGTGTCTTTATCGACAAGTCACCAGAAGCTTGCTTCTTGTTAGACACTTATATTTTTAGCTACTTCTCTAGTTATATTGTTACTTACCAGAAAAAGAATACACGAAAATAATCCTTTTTCTAATATTTTATATACGCCACGTCATCAGAGACAATTTACCTCTATAATCATGAAAAACATGAATAAGTTTCAAGCTTTTATAATATTATCGTACATCTAAAATGTTCAAAACCTAACTCATTAAAAAACAAACACAATAAAATAAAATAAAATAAATACACAGCAACAACTTCATGTGTGACCAATTCGTAACTACAAGGTAAAGACTTGACGTGACATGATAACATATAAATAAACAAACATACTCGAGGTATAAACAAATGTAAACATAATTAATTAATTGTTCTTGTGACCTTTTAATAAAATGGCCCTAAAGGCTACGGTGGGACAAAGAATTGCATCCCATCCCTATAATGGGGAACAAAGAGGTACATGTGAACTTTGCTAGTGCTACAAGTCCAAGGTATCCATATGTTTATTTATTTTAAAAATATTCTCAATGGTTGGAGATATGTTTTTTTTTGTTTTTTTTCTTTTTTTTTTTCTTTTTTTTTCCTTCTTATTCTTCAAACCAATGATGATGGTTGTCAAAAGCAAGGAAATGGCAACATTAAGAAGTAGGTAGCAAAAAAACAATGTGAATTCTGCTACATAGATTATTATATAAAAGCAAAGACAGAATCATATGATTTTCTTTGAAAAGCCAGATATCCCAAACCCATCAAATTGAGCCATTTTGGCATCAAAATGCATACCCTTTTGTTAGATTTCTTCGATTTCAAGCGTACTAATAGCTGGATGGTTGCTTTTAAAGAACGGTTTTTAATATATTTCTTTTAACCATCTATATCTACACTTTATAAGATTTGAACTCTCCATGTCTTGGATAGATGTGAGTCATCTTACAAGTTACAACCATGACATCTTGACAGCTAGATGGTTGTTGGGTGAGCAAATTACAAAATTACTCTTATAACAGTTGAAAGGGTCCTAGACAAAAATCATGAAAGCAACATCTTTATGGATTTAATAATCTAATTTGTGACCCATTAACCTATAATAATTCACATCGACAATTTGATCAATGACATTCTTAACTTTCAATTTTGTTGGCGAGATCAATCTCACTTACATAATCATCATAGATCTACAAATGATTTACATTTGATTCGCTTACAAGGATGATATGCTTTCTCATTTCACTCATAATCACCCTTGTGAGCATCGAGTGGAAATAAAATGTGAAGCTATGATTATTACGCGAGTGATGGTTTCTAAGTGAAAGCTCGAAGTGTTATTAGTCAAGTACTGGTATGAACTATAATCAATAATGAGTCATAATGGATTATTAAAATCCAATTTGCTTAAAAATATATATACAAGAATTTATCTTTTCGGCCTTCTGAAACTAAGAGACCTTGATGCTTCTGGCACTTCTATATATTTTTTTCAAAAAGTATTCACTAAAAGTGCAAAGAATAATTGAATATTCTATAGGAAAAACACATCTATTTGTAGCACTAACTACAGAGAGAGAATTTTGTGCCGCAAATGAACAATGATGCAAGTTTTAAAAAGTCAATCATAATATAAAGGGATCAATCTAAACCTCAAAATATTCAAGGGCATTTTAGGAAGCATTATCACTGTTCAGGTTTTCTGGCCAAAATTTCACAACAAAGGACTTTCATAAATCCAGAATAAAATTTCTTACCACATCTCAAACTTATAACATGTTGTGTAAAAACATAATTGTAAAACAGATATAGAGCACAAAAGTGCATGCGGGCTATATAGTCTGTTTATAGTTTTCAAAATGCATATCACATTTACGAAAATTCCAAAAGGATTCACAGAAAATAAGAACTTTTTCCTGAATCAATAGCACAACTTTTAAAAGAATATGATTATAGCTTGAAAGTGAATTAATTTGATGTTGGGGGTGTGCCTTTTCGAATATTATTTAGAATAATGAAGTTCAAAGTTAGAGATAGGACGGAATTTTGCATTTATATCAATAATCAAATTCTTACAGCAACTCTGCATTTGATTATCCAAATTTACCTAATTTGACCATAAATAATCAAAAAAATCGAAGCATAATACTTTTCGACCAAGATCTGTAAACTGATTATTACAAACTTCAAGTCACAATATATATGTTCAAATAACAAAGAAACAAGGTAGAGAAGGTATGTCTACATCTAGCAAACCACATTTATTCTGATCAACAGTCACTATCTTATAACATGGTCATGTAGAAATGTCATCATCACCTCCAAACGGGGTGTTTGTGTTTAGACGTAAGTGTAAACTAAATATTGGACTTTAAAATATAAATAAATTTATTTGAATCATTGAATGTTTAGGTAAAGTGATTATGGCTATTGTTTATGGGCATGAATAGAACTAAAAAACACAGCCCATTTTTAATTCCAAAATCTATCAATGAAAAAGCACATTTCTGATGCACCCTTGTGATAAAGTGTCAAACTAATACAAAGTACATTTATAAAAAAGTACATTTCTGACGCAACCTTATAATCAATTAATTACTCAAAAACAAGTAACTTTAAGAAAATCATAACATTCTAAATCAGTTTAGCAAAGGTTATGTCGAACAAGGCTAGAATGCATACCTCTTTTCTATGAAGCAACAGAAGACACTTGATATCCTTGCACAAACATCCTCAACTTCTCAATTTCACCAACTGCATCAAGCCAATCATTTAAAATCTCCAAAGTGACTAGATCAGGATTACAAGCTTGATCAATCATCTGATCCATGAGTCTAAGTGCATCTTGCAACCTATTTTTACTCGAAAGCCCTTTAAGCATTGCATTATATGTGGTAGTATTTGGTCTAACACCCTTTTCTAACATCACATCCATTAAAGAAAGAGCATGTTCTATTTTTCCACGTTTACAAAGAGACTCGATCAATATATTATATATAACAGTATTTGGAGGAACCTTTGATGATCTACGCATTTCTTCAAATATATCCAAAGCCTCATCAAGATTTCCAGCTAAGCAATAGGCGTGAATCAGAGTACCATATGTGACTACTGTAGGGACATTTCCGTCAATTATCATTTGTTTTAAAAACCTATGAGCAGATTCAAAATCCCTGTTTTGACTAAAATATGAAATTAGAGTGTTGTAAGTGACACCATCTGCTTTCACTCCATTTTCTTCCATGTCTTTAAGGATTTCAACTGCTTTATCGAGTTTCTTTTTTCTACAAAACCCCCCAATCAGAGTGTTGTAAGTTACAAGATCCATTCGGAATCCGGCTTTTTTCATTCTTGAAGCAATAACACTAGCATCGTCTGGTCTTCCAGCTAAAGTCAAACCAGAAATTAAGCTGTAGTAAGCAAGTGCATCAGGAGAGCCAATGGATTCCATTTCATCAAACAATTCCATTGCTTTTACAATATTATTCACATTGCAAAAGGCGGAAATTAAAGAAGAGTAAGTAACTACATTCCCTTTAATACCCTTTTCTTCTTGCATTTTCCTAAAGAATTCCATTGCATTACTGATTCTTCCATGCTTACACATTCCATCAACCAAAGTGTTTACTGTAATCACATTTGGATATACACCCTCATTGTTCATCTGATCAAACAGTTCTTGAGACCGTTCGATTTCACCAGATTTACAAAAACCGTCAATCAAACAGTTGTAAGTTATAACATTAGGGATACAATTATCTTCTATTTGCATTTGTTTCATCAACACTAAACCTTCTTCTTGCCTTCCCACTTTGCATAAACCATCAATCAGAGTATTATAAAGAATGACATCAGGTTTAATGGAGAACCCATCATTTCCTTCCTTCATCTTTTTAAACATGTCTAACGCCTCATCTACTCTACGAAACTTGCACAAGTGATTCACGACCATCCCATATGTCACAATATCAGGCTTAACGCCATTCTCCTTCATCTCTTTCAAGAACAAGTTTATCTTCTCGTAGCTTCGCTCTTTCGCCAACCCTGATACAAGTGCATTACATGGTGCAGTTTCAACCTTCCCAAACTTCATCAATTCATGCAACAATTCCCAAGCATCATCATTTCTATAACTCCTACACAACTTAGTGATCAGTTGAGTCAGCAAAACTTTATCAGGAAACACACCATGTATCCCAAATTTTGGAATCAAACCAATGAAAGTATCAGTCTTCTTCTCAGAATAACGCCTCAACAACACAGGGAAAACAATGTTTAACGTTATTTGATTAGGGGGAAACTTAGCATCTGGTTCAAGCATTTCATCGAGCAGCTGGTGTGCATCATCAAATATTTCAGATTTCAACATCAAATCCAGTACTATATTTCTTACATTAGTGGTTTTTACATCTGGGTCTAATTCATCATACACCAACACCGATTCTTGAACCTTTTTTACACGAGAAAAGTAACGGATTAACCTAATTGCTGAACTGGGCGTGAGGGGAACCTTCAGTTCCTTTGCAAGATTATACAAACCAACAATGGAAACATGATCCCCTTCACGTATTGCAAGCTCAATAACAGTTTGAAATATGGAAACTAACGGAGGTGGATCAAGAGACGAAGAGGGGCTTTCACGAACAAAATGGAAAAATTGAAGAGCTTTACTTGAAGTTTCAAATTCACGAGCGATTTTGATGAGAGATTGAGGGGGCAGTGAGAGGAGTTGTTGAGTGATGTTGGTGTCGGTGGTCCAATCATTGGAGGTCTTGAGGTGGGTGATGACGGATTGCGGTGGTTCTTGTGACGGTGGTTGTGTGGCGTCAGGTGCGACGGAGATGCGACGGAGATAGGTGGTTGTGGAAGATTTATGGGGTTTGAGAAGACGATGAAGGTATTGCTTTGATGCAGAGAGTGGTGTCTTCATTGTTGAGTGAATTGAACTTACGCATCAAGGATTGAAGATTTGTAGCTTGTTAACAGTAGTGAATATTATTCACTCAGTGAGAAGAAATGCGTGAGAAGATGGATGATGGATCATCAAATCTAATGGGTTATTTGGCCCATGGGCTTTTGTTAATTATGGGCTTGTTGGTTTTCTTTTGTCAGTGTGGGCTTTCGTGCGACTTTAATTCTCACAAAACAAACAATTTATAAATTTTAGAAATAGCTTGTTTGGGATGGGGCGTGTGTCTAATGTTATAGAAACCATTATTTTTAAAATTCTAAACAATACAACTATCAAACGTCTACCATATAATGTTTATATTTGATGACATTGTTACATCAAAATCCGTATATAAATATTTAAATTCTATTACAAAATGTTAAATATTATCTCGCCGTCTCCAAAAAAGCCAACTATCATCTTACATGAAACTGGATTCTAAAACGATCCGAATTTGATACGGAACCAGTTTGGTTGAAGCAGTTCGGTTTGGATTTTACCCGTCAACTTAAAACTGGTTTATACACATACATATCTGAAACTTGTATCCCCCCTCCCCCCTAGAAACTCATTCTAAAACCGATCCGATTTAGTCTGTTGTTTTAGTTTTCATCGAAGCGATTCGAACTTGTTTAGAAATGGGTCGGGTTTCAGCTACGGGCTGAACTTTTAGCCCAATCTTTTTTCTTTTGAACAGGGAAAATTATCAAGTAACATGGGCTAGCAAGTGTAATAACCCAAGAGGAAAGTACAAACCCTAAAGGCCCAAATAGCTAGGACAGAAGAAAAGGAGAACCAATTTTTTTAGCCCAAACAACAGGCCCAATTTCTAAAACCCTTTGATGTTCATCTTCTCCGATTCACACACAACACACAGTGAGTTAACTATATTGTTCAAACAATCGATCAGTGCTCATTTTCACGATTTTGTGCGAATAGTATTGTATTATTAGACAGATAAAGAGATATGCAGAGATCATGTAGAAGTTTATCTCGATTTATCGGATCAAATCGAGGGTTTTGCTCATCAACAAAAGGGGCTGACAATGAAAAGATCGTAGCATCCGTGCTATTCGAGAGGCTTCCCGTTGTTATCCCCAAAATCGACCCTATTGTCTACGCTTTTCAAGAATTTTCGTGAGTTGTCTCTATTATTCGATTTATATGTGTTCGTATGCAACTATCAGGGATCTATTATCGCTTTTAGGTTTCAGGTGAAATGGATTAGTTAGTTATAAGCTGTAGATTTTATGCGAATTTGTTGATTAGGAAGAACTTAAATTCTGATAAACAGAGAATGAGGATTTGATGCAAAATTTGATTCAGATTGATAGAGAACCAAATATAAACTGATGCAAATTCTGATTTTGAGTTTTGCATTTCTGATCAATATGGAATAAAAAAAGAAATTGATGCAAATTAGCAATAGAATGTGTTTTTGTTGTCAGTTTTGAGGTCAGACTGTCTGACCTTAAATCTGAAATTGGTATGATTTGTTAACATGATCATACTCTGTAAATTTGAACTTGCATACACAGAGTTTGAACAAAAGAAGTTGAAAATTTCAGTTCCATTTTTGAATGGCAAGCATATTTGTTTATGTGTTTGTGTTTTTAGGCTTTTATGATCAATGCAGATAAAAGTGAGTCTTGTTACCATGATTGATCGAAATATATAATGATATAATAAAGTATTGGTTCCTAAAATAACATGTGCAAGTATACGGTTTATACTTAAGGGAGTTAGGTAGTTCCATTTTACAATTTAAATATGTTAGAGCTCTATTTTGACAATTGTCACCGGAGACTCGGTTCCTTAATAAAATCCAGTTGTATGTAATACATATAAAGTGCCATAAGAGTCAAAACAGGAGAAATGTAGGTTGTCTGTAAATTCATTATCTGCCATTTTAGGACAGGGTTATCTTTGTGTTATGGCGCACAAGTGAGTCTGGATATGACTTTCAGACTTTCAATTATGTTAGATGATAATTGTGTGATTTATTATTTAACTGTGTTTTCTCAACTAATTTGCATCTCATCACTAATATGTCTAGCTTTCGTTGGAGGCAGCAGTTTCGTCGTGCATATCCTGAAGAATTTTTGAAGAAGTCTGATGCTAGGTACTTTTCTGAAGTAGTTGACATTTATGGTTTTTTAAATTATTTTAGTCTCATCAAACAATATTGGGCTTATTCATAATGTTGTTCCAGCACTTCTGGCCTATGCAGTTAAATCGGCCGATATATCGGTGATATATCACCGATATATCGGTTATCGGTCGGGGCGTAGAATATCGGTTCCAAATATCGGTTACTATATCGGTTCCGATAATATCGGTCGATATGACCGATATATCGGTGATATCGTGGCTTCAAAATATCGGTCATATCGCCGATATTATCGTTGGGCTCTGTTTTTGGTCTGGGCTCATTTTTTTCCAACAAAATCCACTAAACAACTGACCCACTAACCCAAATAACCCATTTAGGGTGCAATCGAACATCAGAGCTTTTGTTTGAGTCTTTGCGATCGAAGTCGAACTACCAATCGAACATCATCAGTCGAAGTCAGTCGAAGTCAGTCGAAGTTGAAGGTGCAATCGAACATCAGTCGAAGTCGAATCGAACAACAGAGCGACTACCGAATCGATTGGTGAGTTACATCGGTCGTTTGGTGAGTTGAATTGGTCGAATCGAACAACAGAGCGACGAATCGACTACCGAATCGACTACCGAATCGAACAGCAGCCAAGCAGTGAGTTCGATTGAAGCAGTGAGTTCGATTGGTTGTTGAAGGTATGTTCACTATTGTTGTTGATTATGTTGATCAGTTGATTTTTGAAGCAGTGAGTTCGATTGGTTGTTGAAGCACAGAAGGGTAATTTGTTTTTGTATGTGATTGAGTTGTATGTTTTTATATGTTGATTTAGTTGTATGTTTTTGTATGTTGAATCAACATTGTTGATTATGTTGATTGTTGAAGCACAAAAGCAGTGAGTTGATCACTTGATTGTTGAAGCACATCACTTGATTATTGAAGCACAGAAGGGTAATTTGTTTTGATTTTGTTGGATCAGTGAGTTGATTGGTCAGTTTATGTTTAGCAGTTAGCACCAATCATTATTGAATCTATCTTATTTTCGTTGAAGGTATGGATGCTCCAAATCCATCTTCACATGGGTCCAAATTCATTATTGACTATGTATTTGACTATCTTAGTATCTTATTATTAATATTATAGTGTTTTAGTGTTTTATATATATATATGCAATTACCGATATCTCACCGATATATCAGCGAGAACCGATATATCAATATCGGTCCGTGACCGATATCCGATATTTCACCGATTAACTGCTTAGCTTCTGGCTTTCACAAGTCTAAAGTCTACTGTCTAGACTTCTAGGTTGTTTAAACTTGAAATCTTGATAATGTTCTTTTTTTGTCTGAAATAATGCGAGGAGAAACAAATATGCTTTTTTAATTCTTACTTGCTGCGAATAATGGGGATAACCCTACAAAATGTAGAAAAATGATCAAATTGTTTAACAAAATAGATCCTTCTTGGTTGAGCAAGTGCCCTGCAAATACAAGTCATTCTCAAATTTGGTGCAGTGACATTTGTACTTATCTTCAGGGGTAAGGGCGAGTACCAAATTGATTTCGCACCAGCTCCTAGGATCACTGAAGCTGACAAAACCAATGATAAAAGGTACTAATAAACTTTCTCTTTATTTTCTAGAGCTGCATTTATTATCTGTTATATAGTAAGATTTCTAATTTGTTCTCAATGCTATGTTCTATTATCTTGGTGGTTGCTTCTTCTTTTTATTATTTACTTTGTTTCAAATAAAAATTGAATATTGAACTCTGATAAATGTAAATCATGGATTCGGTACAATCATATGAAAGTGATGTACTTTTGAGACTTGATTGTGATGTAACAAGTCACTGGCAATTAAAGTTTACAACATGTTTGATGTTGGATAAATTTGTCATTCGTTTTTTTATTATTATACTAGGTTCTCAAACTGTAGAATATGATTACTAATACATTTCAAGATCAATTAGTTCTGTAGTACAACCATGTAGGAGACTTTCAAACTGTTTTGACCGATCTTCTTGATATAGGGACTTTTTAATTGTCCTGAGTAGTGTTCAATGTATCACTTTTTTCATGAAGGTCATTGCAAAGGGCTCTTGACAGAAGGCTTTATCTTCTTCTTTATGGAGATGCATATGGTACTCCAAAAGGGCAGCCTGTATGGCACTTCCCTGAAAAAGTTTACAAGTCTGAAGAGACATTGCGCCAGGTAATTTCGTAAGTTACTTGCGCAGTTTTACTGATATCGTGAAATCTATTTTTTAAAACAAACTATTCGTTCAGTGTGCAGAGTCTGCACTAGAATCTGTTATTGGAGACCTAACTCATACATACTTTGTTGGAAATGCTCCAATGGGACATATTGCAACGCCTCTTCCCGACAAAAATAAGAATATTGAGCCTTTTAAGGTATGCTTATCCATGATCCATCCGCTAAATGTACCACCGACTCTTATTCTGTTACTTTGTAGCTTTTATAAACACGCCGAGTGTTTGGCAAAAAGTGACCATGCATATCAAGATTCAGGAAGAACGCAGATTAGTTAATTCTTATTTTTTAAAGTGCACATCCAAACACCCTCCTCTTCATGTTCAGTGTCGGCTTGGTTTCACTCTTGTTTGTAAATTAAATCTGTTATTTGTTTATGGTTTCAGAGGTTCTTATTTAAATCTCAAGTGATAGCAACAAATAAGGTGAACATCAAATGCAAGGATTTCGTGTGGGTAACCAAGGATGAGTTGTTGGAATACTTCCCTGAGCACCGTGAATACTTGACAAAAATGATCATCAGCTGAATCCGAGGCCAAGATCCGATCCATTTTCAACTACAATTGAACCACATAGTTGATGATCATGCTTGGAATCAAATGCACACCTCTTTCGGGCTTGGTTAAATCAGTTATGGGTTGAGAGATCCCCAAAACAATTTGTTTTTGTTTCTAACAAGACATGTAGCACTTGTATCCCCTTTTAGACTACTGTTTAAAGTCATACATTCATGCTGAACCTAGCTCTAAATTGATAAAGGGTATATGAAATGGACCTGACTTGAACATTATATCTTTCAGCTGTAGTAATGGTTAATGTTATTGCTATAGAATCCGGTTTGTTACTCCAAGGGGTGGACTGAAGTATGTAACGGTACCGCCTGCTTTATTTTGAAAGTCTTTTCTATAGAAAAGAAACATTGGTATGACGGACACAATGATCATGGTTAAGAAGGGGATGGTGTAAGCATTTGAATTCCGAGTAGTTGAATTTTATAATTTGTTGATGTTTTTGTTGTTAATACATGTTAGTAGGTGTTTAGGGCTGAAAGAAAGATCCTCAATAGTAAATTACCTTTTAAAATTTTTAAGTAAAAGTAAACTAAAACCTAACAAATAAGAAGGTTAAATCAGAATTTATAAGCAATAACTTTCTACAACATTATTGTCAATAGTAGCCACCATCAAACTTATGGAACCATACCATTAATATACTCATTGATTTGGAGTCACTCATATAAACTACTCATGATGAGATATGTTATACACTATATCATGAAACAGAGTGAACCCAACTATAAAACTAAACACATAACCGTAAGTGTCCCGACTAACTGTAACCTTGATGGTCCAATTCTCTATTATGAGTTTACACTTACTAGAGGCCTTTGAGATCAGTTAGACAAATTACTTGAATTTTACACATTATCAGAACGGTTTGTGGCTGGGGTTTTTGGAGTTAGAAAGGCCGCGGGAAGATTTGGTATTGGTGGTCTTGACCATGGTTTGTTGGCTAGCGCTGGTTGTTGGGGTGGTGAAAGGTATTGGCGTCGAGCAGCCTCAAGTCTGTCACCTGTTAAACTCCCCCTCATTCTTCCAGATGGCATTGCATCACCACTTGCTTCTGGAAGCTGAGGTGGCGACACCATGCTTATGTTTGCCAGTTGAGATTCACCAGGTGTGGTGCAGCTGCCTTGCTTGCCTCCTTTTCTGAGTTCATTTGAAGCTAGAACACAGGAACGTGGCGAACCAGATGCAGTTGGTGTGAAGATGGTTGTACTTTCAGCTTGCATTGTTGTACAGACGTTGACTTGAGTTTGACCTGAAGAGACTGCAGGTTTTGTTACAGCAGCAGGTGGTGTGAACATGCTTATACTTTGAGCTTGGTTTGTTGTACAGAGATTGACTTGAGTTCGACCAGGAGAGCCCGCAGGTGGTGCGAGCATTGTACTACTTTGAGCTTGCTTGGTTGTATAGATGTTCCCTTGAGTTTCACCTGGAGAGACTGCAGGTTTTCTTACAGTTGGTGGTGGTATCAACTGTGCTGTATTACACATGTTAACTTGAGTTTGACCAGGAGAGCATGCAGGTGGTGTGGATGCAGTTGTACTTTGAGCTTGGTTTGTTGTACAGACGTTGACTTGAGTTTGACCTAGAGAGACTGCAGGTTTTGTTACAGTTGCAGGTGGAGTCAACATCGTCATAGTTTTGGCTTGCGTGGCTTTACATATGTTGACTTGAGTTTGACCTGGAGAGACTGCAGGTGGTAAGAACATGGTTGTACTCTGAGCTTGGTTTGTTGTACAGACGTCAACTTGAGTTTGACCAAAAGAGCCTGCAGTTGGTGAGAACACAGTTGTACTTTGAGCTTGCTTGCTTGTACAGACGTTGACTTGATTTTGACCAAGAGAGACTGCAGGTGTTGTTACAGTTGTGTGGCTCATTGTATCCTTGTTTGTTGCAGCAACCATCCACGAACCATCTTCTGATACAATTACATCACCAACATCCTTAGCCACCTCATTCAAGATCTAAACAAAATCAATTAAAAATCATTTTAAGACGACTTCACGCTGTTGGTATTATCATAACACAAAGACGTGGGTGGGTGTGCGTGTGTTGTGCTTGCCTTGAGAAAATCTTGATCGACACGTATATCTTGATAGCAGACTGGGTTGTTACAGAGAGGGCATTCCCAAGTAGGTTTAGTTGAGTTGGCTTCTATAAAGTAGTTGTAATCAAAGCACTACAGCAATGCAAAGTTTGTGAGAAACTTGATTGTTTAATGGATGATACAAAAACAAAGTAATCTATTCTTTTATTCACATCAAAACTGCAGCAGTTATGTTAAAAATTTGTGGATACTGATTTGGGTTCTATGACATTACTAAAGAGTATTTTAGGACATTTGGTAAATAGTTGAAACACCAATAATATACCTGAGGATGCTTGCAGAGATGACCTTTGACAGGGGTTTCTATACGATGTTGACTGTCAATTAAAGAGATGCAAATAGAATCAATATATCTATTATACTCACTGAATTTAACAAGTAAAAGTCGATATACATTATGAAAATTATAATAATTTGTTATCTAGAATATTAAGATGGCACATTAACTTTTGGTGGAACTTTATAAGTTGGTATCAATTACTTGGCTACTATCATCATTAGAAACAAACTGATGATGTTGGTTTGTGTCAACAAGAACCATTTGTCTTGTCAAACTTCCCTTGAACTATATGTCAAGTCAAACATTGCTATTTTCAAGGGAGGGTAGAAGTACCAACATTCTTTTTTTCTTATTTCCTTTTTTAATTATTCTATGTTTTTTATATTCCTTTACTTCTCATTTAAAATAAATTTCTATATAACCGAGAAACAGGAAAAATAGAAACCAAATTAACATAGAAGAAAGTGTGATATCTTATAAGTGATAAGAATTACCTAATGGGGCAGTAAAGGGAAATCTGCGATGACATCTCTTTAACATCACAACCTAAAAGAGGGAAAGAAAAGGCACAATAAGTATGTCACTGTTTTAAAGGTGGCATGTTTGCTCGATTTATTTACGAACAAGTTGATTTAGGTTATGTCTTACATCAAATGATCACAATTGGGGGGAAAAGCTAAAAAGGAAATGGGTCCAAAGTCGCCCAATGCGTATTTATAATTCACATAACCACCTAGTTTTATGCAATAAAACTATATAAATATTGTACTTTTTGGCTTTTTGCAATCATGTTTAACAGCACACTTTTATTGAAATTTGAACAATTAAGCATTTTGGGTCTACCTGACTCAGATGTGCACAAAAAACTACCCATTTTGACCTGAACATAATTTGACCAATTACCCAACCAGCCCTCATCGCCAATGTAGTATATGAAGGATCTTGCAGTTTCCTTTACTTACCTGAATCAACCACACCGGACACGGGACGGAGATAATTTTGCAATTGAGACGAATCACGAGATGATATCGTATTCATAAAAGCTAAGGCAATAATGTATTGTCCTGAATTTGATTTGCAGGAAATGGAAACTGAATAAGTTTTAAAAAAAGTTAAAAATATATGTTAAAGAGTTGAAGCAATAAAAATGTAAGCATACCATCAAAGTCCCCAAAAACTTGTAGTAGATTTAATCCATATTTGACCATTTTAGTAATGTTTGATGGGAGCTGCGGTCCCTTTTCCTGATACACATGGTACAAAGTCATGGATGATTATGATTCAGAGTAATTCAAACCCCTAAATAAATTTTTGGAGCAAAAAGTTTAGTGAGAAATTGAGAAACCACGTCGTTTCTGGTCCTGTTTGGTACTCCACTACCATTTATCAGAAAGCTATGAAGGAAAAGGTACAAGGTTAGATAATAAGGTAAACATAAAACTGTTAAAAAGAATATTTTTTTAAAAAAAAAAAAAATCTCAACTCCACATTCAATGGGCCAGTAATACAGGCAGCTGTGTCCATATTGTCCAGTTGAGCTACTAAGAGCCACTGTATGAAATAAATACATCATCAATGTTAGGTTGCTTACTGCCAAGTTTACCATTACAATCATATCAAACTGGCAAAAGATAACGGTATATCTATAGAATTTAGGACAATTTCACATTTCCTTCAACATAGTGTTGTGTTTATAGACACTATTCTTAAGTGAATATCACTGAAATAAAGGAAAAGATATCAGTGTCATATAGTAAACAATAATTAGAAATTTGGGCAAATTGCATAAGAAGGTAACCAAGTTTGATCAGATTTCTGTTTTGGGAAACAAACTTTGTTTTAATGGATAGAAAAGTAGCCCATTTTCAAAAAACTAATAATAAACCTCAAGCTATAAATATTTGATTTAAGGTCATCTGACAGTGACCCAATACGTGACAACACGTGTGGCATCTGAAAACCAGTCAGTTAATGATTTTTTAGAATAAGCTAATGATTTTTGGCTACATACATCTGTGGTGCATATTAATCGCTTACCAAATTTCGACAATTACGAGGTGTAGTACCCAGAGAGATGTGAAAATCAGCTACAAAAGTTCCGTAGCCAGCCTGAGAAAATCAAGTGTAAAACCGTAAAATAAGGAAAAAAAACACTATTCTTATGTACAAAAGAATACTCATGGCGGTACTGGTGGTACATATACTTTTACCTTGACATTAAATGAAGTAAGTATGTGTTCAACTTTCATCGTTGGATAGAATCTGGATGTGAAAAATAATTTCCAGTAAATGGATTTCAGGAATAACTGAACATCAAAGAATACTGTTTCAAGAATAGGGTGCAGAAGGCATGAATAAAATGACCTTGATTTATTTATTATTTATTTTATTTACTTGTTTATCTTAGACGGGGGGATGCTCAAGATGGCGTAAGCCATAAGTAAGAACAGTATACGCAAACAGATACCACATTACATGTTGCCAGGATCCAGAAAATGCAACAGAATGATAAAAGTTGGCATTTTGAGCTTTGGAATGAAAAAACATAGCGATGTCAGCTATAGTAGATTATTATCTGAAGTAATCAATATTCAATAAACAAATGAATGCAGTGTAACATCAGAGAAGTGTTATACACATTAAAGCAAAAACAAACATCAAAACAAGTGAAAAATTGCAATAAATCACAACATACTTTAACAGTTTAATTCATTTTTAATTTTGGTCAACACACTATAAAATATATATATATATATTTACTAAAACTAAAGTACTTTTCAAATTTGAGTTTTTTGATAAATTCAACCAAAAAACTTTAACATGGTTTTAAAAAGGCATCAAAAAAAGAAAAGAGACCACCTATGCAAAAGTGAACCACCCAAATAGTAACACTTGTGAGTGGGTCTCAGTCCATATATTAATCAAAAAAAATTACTCCCTGTAAATAAAGGTTAAATGCATCATCAGGGAGGCTGAAAATTTATTTGTTTAGTCTATAAATAGTTTTCTAGGGTTTACTGAGAGATGGTCAACCTCTTAAAATCAGCCAAACCTATGCATTTTGTTAGTACATGGTAGTAGTTAAATAATTTAATTATTTATGTTTGGTTCTTATCATTGTCAAATGAAAACGTAACCGATACTCCTAATCTAGATGTTATGAACGCATCATATGCAGAAAACCAAAAGGCAGAATTTAGAGTATGGTAAACCATTACCTCGAGACTATATTTGAGACACTTGAATGTGCATTGCTTGGTTCTATACTCATTTTGTCTGTATCAGAAAATCCATAGGTTACCTAAAAATTGATAAAATGTATGGTTACTACTTCACTAATATAAAAACCGCAGACAGCAATATAGGCAATAATCTAAATAGGTCAAGAAAGGACTTCAACCAACCTCCTTAACTATCATAAGGAGACCATCTTTATCCCCATCTGGAAACCAGCCAATTTGACAAGCAGCCTGTTGCAAGCATTTACACACATATGGATCAAGGAAGGAACACACACAAGTTCAGCTAAAAGGATATAGACAGACATAATAAAATGCAAAAAATGCTTCATTTTAAGACTGATGATGAAAAACTACATCATCTCAATAGATGAAAACATGATCGGTTAGAAAAGAATAATTTAGACACAGTTTAAGTAAACTTAAACTTCCAAAGGCAAGATATGATAATGATAATGCAGAAATATAAGTAGGTGCCTTGTTAAAGGTTCTTCGGTGCTTTACTATGATACAATGATTATGCGCAGAAGCATGCTTGATAATAAATCAAACCACCAGATTTATATGGAAGTATGGCAGTGTCCTGGATGGCAATTATATGCTAAAAAAGGCAATGTAATATTGTGAAAGAGGGAATTTATCAAAAAAAATGTTTATTAACTAGTAAATAATGATTCATGATCATGCATGATACTGTATCTTGGCTCAATCCCAGACTGTCCAGATTCAGAAAATCAAAAGTGTGAATTGAAGAAAATATGTACCTTGATAGGTAGCATAAGCAGCATCAATGACGGTTGCATCAATTCAGTCTTACGCCTATAAACCTTCAATTACAACAAATTACGATGTTTATATGAGAGCCTTGACATAATTGACGATTTAATTTTAGTCTGTACTCTTTTTTCAGTATTTGCCCCTCACTATATTAGAAGCTTAGCAGACTATGGTATATTCATTTTCTTAATATCCGGGGCCAGAAGCAGAGCTAATTCTATCCTGTGATTGTCACTTAATTACAGTACACTCAACACTGTTATATACTACGTGTGTTTTGTAACTATCATGTTAAATCATTATAGCATAAGACTTGGACACCATAAAACCAATCATTTGTGTGTCGGGGTGGGGTAGTGAATGTGCAACAAGCTATATGACCATTTGACTGCACCAGTTATTACATGTGTCTATCCCACTCCAATTGTTATGTATTGAACTTGTAAAGTGGAATGAGCTTGCGTGATTGTCAACAGATGCATCCAACTCTGTTTCTTGAAAAACCTTCACATATCTGATATCTCACTTCAAATATAAACTATTGTTTGACGAAGTGATGATAAGCGAATAATCCATTTTTGGAAACAAAACATGAGAACAGCAACTAACCTCTTTAACAATCAAAAGTATCTGGGGCAGATGAGATGATGATGGAAATGCATTCACTGCGATAGCTGAATCAATAGCACTGCATTTGTCAACAGCAGAACTTTTAAGTAAGTTAAATTGGTATTGGTCACGTAAATATACAAAAATAAGTATCATTGTATTAAACCAATGCCTTTAAACCTAAAGAACAAGTAAAACAGGAGAAAATCATTAGGTTTCATATATCCCTGTTATGATATCCATTTTTTGCAATGGTGAAACTTAATCACAGGACAAAACAAAATTATATCAAACTAGATGGTCTGTTAACTCACGCAGCCGATGCAACTTGCAAGTGGTAATAAACAAACTGTTGCTATGTTTTTATCAAGCTACATAACTGTACTATATGGCCATTATCTAAGCTTCTGTGGGAAATACTCCAACTTTCCAAGAAAAGAGTAACAAAATACCTAAGTACACATAATTGTGTTGATCAAGAATAGATAAACACAGAAGTAAGCCTTTTCACACAAACAAGCACATTCTTAACAAAATCCTTGACATGGTGGATTTAACTGAATTTTAAGGCATTTATTTTAACATAATCTTTAATATTGTGGGTGGTTGATATGGGTTGATGATTTGCAGTACGGGATGTAACAATGGTTTATTACATGGGAGCCAGATTGTGTACTATTAAGTAGTGAATTGTTCTCCAAGTGAAAAAGAAAGGAAGAAAATGTTGGACTACTCAATTAAAGTATAACCTGTCAAATCAGCAGTAATTACCAAAGCCAACCGTTAACTTCTGCACAATAAAACACAAACCAGGGTTTCCAAACCACAGATTCCAAGCTGAATACTGTAAGATACAGTGATGAGATGACACCAATTTCATAATGTTCACTCTTACCCACAAAATAATTTCTCTTATATCCCCATTAACAGATCATGAAAGAGAACAGGGATACGGAAGACCCATTTGCATCTTAAGCCGTTAGCTACTAGGGCCCTCATTCCAATTCTACATAAACAAATTGGCACGAACATAACAATCACAGCCTTTTCAGTCGTGTATGCTACAAAACACGCACAACCAGACCCATAGATACGCAAATAGAAAATTAGGGTTCATTGGCATCTGTCCTCCCTAAGGCTATCCGTCTAGCTAATTCTCCGGTATAATTTGCTCTTATAAGAAATATCAAACACTGATGATCAAACAAAAACCCAAAATCTGCACTAAAAGTGCTAATATCCCTTCTTTGTTTAGCAACTTCCCTCTTCAATCACAATCCATTTCAGAAATGCAATTTTAAACAGAACATGCATTTTGAGGTTGTGCAATTCAAACAATAACTTCGCACTCCATTTACGTTGTCGATGAACACCGTGATCATAACGAACGAGATATTCATATACATGTATGGATATACACACATCTATCAAACAATCCAGTGATCACTGATCAGTAAACAAAAACTCAAATCAACTAGTTAAATATGAGTTTAAACCTTCCTAACTTCATGCAAATTTTGCAATAAACCCTCGGATTATCAATATCTCCGGTCTGAATACAAGTTGATGCTCGCTCTATGTGCGTTTCCATTTGCTTCATCGCTGTTTCCTTCATATACGATATCCGCCGTCTGCCGCCGGGCACCGCCGTCGCCGCTGCCTCCGCCGCTGACATGTAGGTTTCCGCCGGACTTCCTCCGTTCTCCGATCACACACGGTGTAAAACGTGTACGTATACAGAGAATAACACGCAAGCTGCGTGATGTGTATTATGAAACCGTTGTTTTGCGTAAGGAGATTTTTTATTTCCATTTATAAGATGCTTAAAATAATACACGCTAAAACAAAGTAGGAGATCTTTTTCGAGATTTGTTCATAATATAAATGCTAAAATAATGTACGTCGAAATATCTTATATGATTTGATCGGTTGATTTTTTGAACGGAAAATGGTCACCTTATGATCAAGATCAGTAGTTAGTTAATGACAGTGTTTCCACGACTAGATTGGACCGGCCGTTCCGACCGGTTCAACCGGTGATCGGTCCGGTGGCCAGTCCGGTCAGGTATGATTCGTTTTTGAGTGGTCGAACCGGTCGGTTCTTTCCGAACCGATGGTCGGACCGGAAAACCGGTCCGGTTCGGACCGGTTCGGACCGGTTTTCGGTTTTTTTTTGAGTAAAAGTGGGGTATTGAACTATAAATTAGTGTGTTAGATATACAAATATACTTAAGTTTTATATATAACTATAAAATACATATATAACTCATATATAAATTACTTATATTTGATTATATATATAACTATATATAATATACTATATATATAATTATGACGTCATCCGGTTCTTAAATCCGGTTCGATCGGTCCGACCATCAAACCAGTAAGGCGTTCGGTTCGACGTCCGATCCGATTCTAAAAACATTGGTTAATGACTTAATGTATAAGGTTATTTTTACTTTTATCGTGTTCGTTTCCATAACTTCATTGGTAAACACAACTAAGTAAACAAATTTTAATAACCATTTTAGATATCTTATACATAAAAGATGCAAGTGTTTTCTTAATACAGTTCTTGATTTTCAAGAATAAATACCATAAGAATAGAGTAGTTTATAACTAAAGACACACCTAATACTAAAAACACACCTAAAACTAAAGACAAACTTAAAAAAAAAGTGGTTAAACCTAACGCTACGACAGAAGACTACCTGAGTAAAATACAAACTAAGATGTGGATCCCTAGTTAAGACCAAATTTCTACGTTTCATTAAAAATTCTCTAAACATTATCCGGTGTCTTAAAGACATTTAGTGTCCTTAAAAAAGGGTCTATTTCATATTAGATTAAGGATTAGTATCTTCTGTGTTTTATAAACTTTTTGCATAACATGTAATTATGGTTACTTTAAACGGTGATCGGTCCGGTGGCCAGTCCGGTCAGGTATGATTCGTTTTTGAGTGGTCGAACCGGTCGGTTCTTTCCGAACCGATGGTCGGACCGGAAAACCGGTCCGGTTCGGACCGGTTCGGACCGGTTTTCGGTTTTTTTTTGAGTAAAAGTGGGGTATTGAACTATAAATTAGTGTGTTAGATATACAAATATACTTAAGTTTTATATATAACTATAAAATACATATATAACTCATATATAAATTACTTATATTTGATTATATATATAACTATATATAATATACTATATATATAATTATGACGTCATCCGGTTCTTAAATCCGGTTCGATCGGTCCGACCATCAAACCAGTAAGGCGTTCGGTTCGACGTCCGATCCGATTCTAAAAACATTGGTTAATGACTTAATGTATAAGGTTATTTTTACTTTTATCGTGTTCGTTTCCATAACTTCATTGGTAAACACAACTAAGTAAACAAATTTTAATAACCATTTTAGATATCTTATACATAAAAGATGCAAGTGTTTTCTTAATACAGTTCTTGATTTTCAAGAATAAATACCATAAGAATAGAGTAGTTTATAACTAAAGACACACCTAATACTAAAAACACACCTAAAACTAAAGACAAACTTAAAAAAAAAGTGGTTAAACCTAACGCTACGACAGAAGACTACCTGAGTAAAATACAAACTAAGATGTGGATCCCTAGTTAAGACCAAATTTCTACGTTTCATTAAAAATTCTCTAAACATTATCCGGTGTCTTAAAGACATTTAGTGTCCTTAAAAAAGGGTCTATTTCATATTAGATTAAGGATTAGTATCTTCTGTGTTTTATAAACTTTTTGCATAACATGTAATTATGGTTACTTTAAACGTAAAGATTAATCCATTACGTAAACTAACTATAAAATTTCAAAAACAAGAAGAAAAAAACACACATGTAAGGTCAATCTAATCCGAACTAAGGATACAAGTTTTTCGTCTTGATTCGTACTAGCATTACACATTTAGCTTTGTATTCAATTTTTAATACTTAGATCTTAAACAGTAAAACAGTTATGTTTAAATATATTTAATCTAATACCAAACTACTTATCATATTCTTACAGTGGACAAAACGTGTCATAAGATTTATTTTAATTCAAATTTAAAATAAACTCTACCAGTCTCAACTTGTACACAAAACATATAATATGTATATTTTATCACCTCGTCTACTAAAATTCATTATAACTATTGCTTATAATAAAAAAAATTATAACCACGTGTTAGTTTTATGTAATTGAACTTTATATGCACGTATGTGCCAATGTGCCATCATTTTGCAAGGTTTCTATTGGATAGATTTAACATTGTAAATTTGTAATAGTACTGGCTCACGTGTGACCCATTCTTTGAGGCCCGGCCCACGGATCATTGCCCCCCAACATCAACCATTATAAAACCTTGGGATGTTCATCAAGTAGGAGCAAAAGCATATTCCTCTTGCAAAACAATCCAACTTTTTACAACTCTCTAAAACTGTTTTGGTAATCGTTATCGGAGATATGGCGGGTTTGCTGGAACAGACGAAGCAGTTCGTTTCAGATACTGTTACGAGCATGGAAAAGCCAGAGGTGAATGTGACCGATGTTGATCTGAAAAGTGTCGCCCTTGGCTCTGTCACCTACAACGCGAAGGTCAAAGTTTCAAATCCTTACAGCACCCCTATTCCGATTGGAGAGATCCGTTATGTTCTCAAAAGCTCTGGCAGGTTTGTTTGCTATATAATCCGGCTAAAAAGGATACAAACATTTCATATTCGATTATTCTTTAAAAACTTCTACGCTATGTCGTCAAACATGCTTTATTCTTTTGTGCACGTAACCCCTTTTACAATTTAAATTTTTAATTAACTCCATGACGTTTATTTATCTATAAATGACATGATAAATATATGGATGCAATCTACTATCATAACACCATATTGAAGTCATTGTATTTACTGCTTTAGTGTTATATCTATTACATGTGTATTAAATCGCCATTTTAAGCGGCCGGATGCTTAATAGTGTTGTATGACTAAATGTCTCTTTTGACGATTAATGATGTTTTAAACATATATATTTACGTGTTAAAACAAATCAAATAAGAAAAACTTTTAGCTGAAGATATCAGCTGTAAAATTAATTTTTACAAAATTGATTTATAAGAAAATACATTTTAATCACTTTATGATGTTGAAGATCATAACCAACCAATAAAATAGTAAATCGTATTTGTTAGTTTGATTTTGTGTCTTTTTAGGAAAGAAAAGGTTATCTCCACTATAATAAACTATATAATCTTCGTGCTTTTAGATGTATACATATACTTAAAAATTTGTATATATAGAAATCAAATGCAAGATATGTCACTGCAATTTAAATCTAAATCTTCATTTTGAAAGTTTAAAATGGCCGATCAAATATTCACATTTTAAATGTAGACAAGTTGTTTGAATCACTACACTTTAATGTGTGAAAAAAATTTTGATTTTAAACTTTCCAATCTTTATGCTTTTATGTTTTATGGGTCTCAAACTTTCAAATCCATACGTTTTTAAGTTTAATCCAATTTTCGTATTATTAATTTTTACATACTTATAAAGATGTATTTATTTATGAACTTGGTTTGAAACCCATGTATTATAATTTATATGGGTGGAATAAAATCAACATGTTAAAATTATTAGATTTTATGAATGTTTTGTATGTTATATGTCACTAATCTTCGATGAAATAAAAACTAATGAATATCTACGAAATTAGAAAATAAAAATTATTAAAATTATATTTCAAGATAACATATAATATAAATCATATAGTTTATTATATTTTAATTAGATATTAATTAGATATTAGAATAAGAAGATTTTATAATTTAAATATTTGATTGTTTAGTTTACATATGTAAAACCAATATCATTTGATAAGAGAGGCAAGAAGTATACATTTAGAGTTAATCAGAAGTTTGACATATATTATATTTGATATTTCATTTATCAATATACTATATAGAATCTATACACTTGCCTCTCTTATTATATATTCTATGAATTTTAATATATTTCTAAATTTGACTAAAAATATTGCCTAGTGCTTTTGACTCATGTATACAGAAACATTATAAGCATTGTCTAATGAAACTAATAATGTAAGATATTTGAGTTCTTTCCTATATATAGTATACAAGGTCATGAAGTCCTACTCCGTGACTGAGTTTGGGTTACTTTTGAACCAGTGTGATCGCGACCGGGACAATCCCTGACCCAGGTTCACTTAAGGGTAACGGTGACACCTTGCTAGACGTCGAAATTAAGGTGCCACATAGTGTATTAGTAAGCTTGGTGAAGGACATTGCTGTCGATTGGGACATTGATTACGAGCTTCAAGTCAACCTAGTCGTTGACCTTCCGCTCATTGGTGACATTAGCATACCGGTAACTAGCAAGGGTGAGATCAAGCTTCCTTCGCTCGCCGACTTCTTTAAGTAAATCGATTAATTTAAAGAATGAGTAATAAGATCTACTACATGATCACATACAATTCCAAGTATCCTTTGACCCATAGTATAAGTACTTTAATTTGAAGGATATGTATTTATATTGTTTGTCTTGTGTTTTATATTTTTCACATCTAATCTCTCGTATTTGTGGACCTTATATATTGTGCGGTTAGCTTTTCTATACATTGATTATTTTTAAGACGTTAACATATTGAGATTTTTATATTTTCTGCCATGGGTCTTCATGTTATCGTTTGTGGATTTCGCCAAAGGTATAAGGATTCAATTATATGATCTTATATGTTTAAAAGTCACTCGTGTAGATTTTACCATGTGAAATATGATCTCAAACCCAGTTTCCATAACAATTTTATTTTTTTTGATAACTTCAAAATTCTAATAACTTTAATGTGTTGTGTTGTATTGAACTCTATATATGTTATTAATTTTATTTGATTTAAAACTCTTAGGTAAATAAGTAAGATACTAATATTAAATGATTGGGTTGATATCATATAATATTGTACTCGCTTTGATCAATTATGAGTATATTCCATATGAAGCGTCCATTTAACCTTAAAAGCTTCATATCAACATGGCGTTGATAACTATCAGGCCAAATAACAATGTATAAGTGTATCAAGACATAACATTCATCACACTTAATACCAAATATGTATATCAAATATAAGTATATACACATATCATCATACTTGATATGATATTAGTTACTACGTTGCTATGTGAAGAATCTTGAAGTCAAGTTATATATGATGTTTGTTCTTTGGTAAACATTTATGTTTCTAGATGCAACTTGTTGGTTACTTTAATCGTCTATAAAAGTTAACCAACTAATTCACATGAGTCTTATATCATAGTTACTCTCATAGTTGTGATAGACTGTAAGTCTATAAATATTTTAGAATAACTTAGTTGCTCAAAAATTTAGACGTTCCGGTACATAACACAACAAAGTATTAGAAATATGTATATATCATCCTGAATAAGTTGTATAAATCTCCCTAAAACATCCAAGTGATAAAAGCAGCCAAATATCATGTATGATTTATGATAACTGATAGCTTAAATAATACAATGGCTGGAATCGTCATATATGCATACAAAAAACATATACTTATATATAGGGATCGGTTACTATGCAAAGTGTATTTTTCGTGCGAAACATACGAAGTCATCAGGGCGTGACACGTGTTTTCTGACGGATGGGTAGTTTCATCTGTGCTATAATTACGCATAAAAGATACATAATTACGCAATTCATATATATTATTACGCAAAGTAAAATTATTCACGTTATAAAAATAGTTACGTAAGTTATATTTATAATTATGCAAGTTATATGATAATTATGCAAGTTATTTTTCATAATTACACAGTTAATAATCACGCAAGTTATACACACAACACATACATGTTTTTAAAAGAAGTGTTGATTAAAAAAAAGTATAGCAATACTATACTCAAATTAAAGAAAATAAAATACTTGATTTTATGGTGTACATTTTTTTAAAAAAATCCATAGTATAAAAAGTTATACACATTTAAAAAACTGAGAGAAATTGAAAAAAATCAACAATTGTAGTCTATTTCTGAATTTACCTCTTCAGCCATCATTTCATGTTTGATTATTTCACCTTTAATCTGAATCTTCCATCTCCTAAATCAATAGTTGGTACGATTTTTTAACTTTATATAGTAAACTTTCTTTTATGTATAGTCTTCAATTTTAATATATGGACCTCATATGGTAACTTACGTAATGATCGCGACTAAATACATAAACAACATCCACTAATCATATGAGTAGTAACACTAACTAGATAGTACAACATGTATACCAATTACATATAACATGATTAAAACAATTAAGTCTTAGTCCCAAATAGATTTGGATAGATATATCAAACTACATATAGTCTGAACATGACTTTAATCCGTAAATTCGTATGAACATTTATTACATTACTCAAAATACTCCTTTGACAAACAAAGGTCATGAGTACGACCACTTTCAAGAATCACGAGAATAAATTATGCTTTTATGAGTACAACAAGACCAACATCTAAATATTCATCTATAGAACGCCTCGTCCTTCGACTATGATTATCGGGTGTTTGTGATCACATTGATGACTAGCGGCCACATGAACATAATTTTCTTGATGATTGTGTTGTATCCTCAAGTTCGGCAGCTTGCACTTTTAACAAAAATTTGAGACCGGTAGATTTAGATGAATCGTTGGAGGCAAATGTCTTTTGAATAACACACAAGATGTTCACCATATATTTTTCAAAAGAGGCGTATGAGTTTCGAGTTAGAGGAGTGTGCGATATTTATAGAGTAGATATTTTTTGGGAAAACTTAGCCCTCAATCGAGCAGTTTCTTTATCGTTCAATAGTAAGTTTTTTATGTGGGTTCGACATCAGGTTTAAAAAACCGTTTTCCAGCCTGATATGTCCGCCCAAGACACCTGGGCTAATGTAGCAAAGAAACTTAAGGATGTGAATTGGTCGGTTTGTTTCATTTTAGCCTTTTTTAGGTTTTTATAACTGTTTAGTTTCAGCTTTTATGGTTTTGGTTTTCGATTGTCTATTTGTCACCTTTGTTTTGTTTTTATATCAATCGTTTCGGTTTCCTAAAACATATATTTTGTTAATCTTCAAAAATAATGTATATATGATTATTAATCATGTAACGCCAATTCAAATAAAATTAATCATGTGATGCCAAAACACAAGTCCATTCAAATTAAAAAAAGAAAATTATTTTAGATTTTATGTAGCCAGCAACAACTCTTACCTTTCATCAAAGAGGTCGTGATTATAATATCATATTATTATATATAGACACTTTGACGGTGCGGATGTGGTTCATAATCTAGTTTCTTATTTTTTTCTTTATTTCAGTCAAAACAAAACAGAAACGAAACATGCGGTTTTTGAAAAAACTTCAACCCAAACCGGTGGTTTGATTATTGTTTAGTTTCGGTTTTTCATTTTCTATCGAGTTGATTATTTTAATTATGATTTGGTTATTTTGATTTTATGCGCACTACTAAAAAAATCCCGATGAACCCGATATCTTACCTAAGCAACACTCGAGTCTAAGAATAATGTATTTTCGAGTCAAAGAATAAATGTATTTTTGATATGACTAAGAATAATGTATTTTCGAGTCAAAGAATAAATGTATTTTTGATATGACTGCCTACTAAACAATTTTCGCTGGCTTTTGAATTAGGGTTGTTTAAACCGCTTGACGCTCGCTCGCTGTTCGTTCGAAAATTGCTCAAAAAATGCTCGTTCGAATTTTTTCTCGAAAAATACTCGTTCGAATTTTTGCTCGAAAAATGCTCGTTCGAATTTTTGCTCGATTGTAAACGAGCCGATCGGCTTGGATCGGTTTGTAAACGAGCCAAACACGAGCAAAGGTCCGCTCGGTTCGCTTCAGATCGAATTAATATGCATATATAGTTTATACGTAGCACTTTAGTAGATTTGACTCATTATATACAAATATATATTATATTTATGCATACTTGATCAATCAACCTAACAAATAATTCTAAATTAAACATAAAAGTGAAATTCCTAATCCGTTAAAAGATAATTTTTTGATAATCTCTCGCTCTCACCGTCATCGTTATCTGCAATGCTCTCTGCCTTATCGGATATAGCCTTAGCTTCATCGTCAGCCATAACGTATTGTCATCCTTGAAAATTTTATGTAATGAGATGTGATTGATTTTTAAGTTATTAAATCTTATTCGATACATTATAAATCGTATGACACACAAGATAGTCGGGTTGTAAAAATTGTTCACCCCTCGTTTGCGCTCGCTCGACGCTCGCTCGAAAATTTAATGCTCGAAAAATGTTTGTTTGATTTTCCGCTCGGTTTTAAACGAGCCAATCGGCTCGGTTCGGTTTGGAATATATATTCGAATTCCATATTGGCGAATATTAAATAGAATTCCAAATTGACGGATATCAAAATAGGCTCACTTGGTTCGGATCGACTCGTGAACAATCCTATTTTGAATGAATATAGAAGTTCATGTAATAAAAATAAAAAGAATATATATTTGAATTCCAAATTGGCGGATATTAAAAATCGAGTTCCAAATTGACGGATATTAAAAATCGGCTCGCTCGATTCAGATCGGCTCATAAACAACCATATTTTGAATGAATATAAAAGTTCTTGTAATAAAAATAAAAAGAATATATATTCGAATTCCAAATTGGCAGATATTAAAAATGGTACCATTTGCCAAATTATAGGTCCACCTAACAAATGATAAATTAACCAACAACAACAACAATATTAATATTAATATTAATATTAATATTAATATTAATATTAATATTAATATTAATATTAATATTAATATTAATATTAATATTAATATTAATATTAATATTAATATTAATATTAATATTAATATTAATATTAATATTAATATTAATATTAATATTAATATTAATATTAATATTAATATTAATATTAATATTAATATTAATATTAATATTAATATTAATATTAATATTAATATTAATATTAATATTAATATTAATATTAATATTAATATTAATATTAATATTAATATTAATATTAATATTAATATTAAAATAAAATAAGTTGGGAGCGTTGAGGTTTTTCAAAGGTTCTTCAATGGCGATCATCCTATGCTTTGATTTCTCTTCATCGCCATTAATAACCTTACTCTCTTTAACTCATTTAATGCTCACCCCACCCACCCCTTTCTAACCACCACCACCACCACCACCACATCTCCGCCCTATCTCCTCCCCCAAATGGACATCACCACCACCACCACCCCCCGATCTCACCCCAATGTCCACCGCGCCACCACCACCGTCATCACCACCACCACCACCACCACCAGCGACCACTAGCACCACTCATTACTACCTTACGAACATCGGCCTAGGTTACGCCATCGCCATCGCCTTCGGATTTCTCGTCCTACTGTCGTGCTTATTTCTCGCCTCCTACATCTGCTTCCGCCACCGCTACCGACACCGTCACCGTCACCGGAACCCTAGCGACGGCGGAGTGATTCTCCCGAGCATAATCTTCGTCGACGAAACGAACGAGGACGAAGGTGAACAAAACGCCGTCGTCGGACTCGATCAAGCCGTGATCAACTCGTATCCGAAGTTTCCGTTCTCGAGAGGAATCGATTCCGCTTGTGCGATCTGTTTGTGTGAGTATAAGGAACAGGAGATGATGAGGATGTTACCTGATTGTAAGCATTGCTTTCATCTGACTTGTGTTGATGCGTGGTTGAAGCTTAACGCTACTTGTCCTGTTTGCCGGAGCTCTCCGCTTCCGACGCCGTTGTCAACGCCGTTGGCGGAGGTTGTTCCTTTGTCGCAGTACTCCGATGGTCGTCGCCGGAGGTGATTGGTGGATCGATTGAGTGCTAGTGTTGCTCGATCTCGTGTTTTGTTTCTACTGTTTGTTGACTGTTCAAATAAGATGGTGATTAACTGGTGATTATTGATTGATTGTGTAATTTTGTTTAGAGATTATGTTTTGAACAGTTGATTTGGATTGTTTGTTCTGATTGCAATTTCAAGTTCTGTTTGATCGACAACAAATTTGGAATTCATATAATTTTTATTGAAATCGATTCTGTGATTGGAACCTGTTGATTGAACAGTCTGCGGGTGAAATTGGTCATGAAATTCTTATTTCTTCATGAGTTTTGTCGTGATTCCATGAATTAATCATGATGGTTGACCAACTCTTATAATTTCTTGGCAGATGAATATTATCATCAATTTGTTTGTCACTGTTTCATTCAAAGTGATATTTTTCAATCACCAATGAGATTATGTAATAAAATTGACTCATGGTGTTCATCTTTTCGATTCTTTAGATCATGATCTTGCAGGTTATTAGAGGAGCAACAAAGATCGATACCAAAGGACAGATTCAGTGATCTGATAACATCTGTATATGGTAATTTTTCTTCATAAGCCACTTTTATGTTAAGTTACTAATATATCATTTTCAGGGCAAAAATTATTTATTTCATAACTATATGCTAGATTATCAGCTTTATTGCACCAACTCCTGATAG
This sequence comes from Flaveria linearis, assembly GCA_024085815.1. Lineage (NCBI taxonomy): Eukaryota > Viridiplantae > Streptophyta > Magnoliopsida > Asterales > Asteraceae > Flaveria > Flaveria linearis. The sequence continues at coordinate 110,071 of JABSNV010000031.1, forward strand.
CATACTTCTAAAACTCAGATTAAGTTGACTTTAAAGTAATTAGATATTCAAATTTAAACTCAAAGTTGCTGTAACACAACAAAATCTGAAACACATACAAAGACTGTTAACAGAAGTGGTTTGCAAATTGTTGAATTATTTGAAGACACTTGTTGAAGTTATTGACCAACAATTACTTTGCTTCCATATAGTTGATGAGTTTAGAAGTCGATGCTTGCTAGAACAAAGAAGCTCGTCCATTGTCAACGCCTGGAAAACCGAGTAGTTTTGGTGCACCCGGTCACGTTTTTCTTATACAGGTGAGAACTTCCTTTATTTAAGCATCACTCCATTGCTAGTTTGGTTATATATTCTTAAATTTCGCATGACTTGTGCTGCATTCTATGCTTCGTGCTTCACAATGTAGGTACACATTATAATAAAACATTTTTAATTGTTCTTGATCCATCTGTCAACCCAATTCTTTATTGTATAGTTTTGAACACTCCTATAGAGGTATTGAACCTTGAATCTGTTTCCAATTTGTTCTTAAACTATTACTTAAAATATTCAAACTCAAATCTTGAAACTAAGCCCCAAATTCAAGAATCAAAAGATTCTTATCTGAAAATACACGAAAAGTTTAGATTTATATTATATTCGTAAACTATCTAAGAATGACGCTATTAAGAGCGTGTCAGGAGTCACAACCCCTTATCTAGCTAATCGTTTAGATTTGAATCGAGTAGTCGAACTTAAGCTATGATGTTTACTGGCATTTAGGCAAGAATAAGAGTTATATGATTTTTGCATTCGTTTGTATGATCGAGGGACGAGGAAAATGAAGCTAAGTATATCAAGAGGAATTCCCAGGTTTGTTTTTGTATTGGGTGTGCTCTCACTTAGCTGTATTGTTTATTTCAAATTCTACTCCTTGAAGCCTTTTCTCATTTCGGATACAAAATGCATCTATGATGCCAATCCCCATGTTAATAAGCGTCCTCAAATCGATATATTAGAAACCGTTATCAAGAAGATAGAACACGAGATAATGGATATTAGAGATTCCCACGAAGATTCCCCGCATGCATTGAGATATGGTTCGTTTCTTGCAGACATTTTGGGCCTACTCGAGGCTGCAAGGTTGGGTAGTCCAGAAACCGAGTTTGTAAGAGGCTCAAACCGGTCACAACCAGTTCAAATCTCATCAGATTTCTTTTTAACCGAAGAAATCAGGAAGTATATTCGGATAAAACCAAATAGATTAGGGAAGCAAAACTTCATGGGAGCAAATGGGACGTTTACAAGCATAGGGCACGCTTGTTTTTCAATGAAACAAGATCTCGAAGAATATATGAATTACGATGTGGGTGATATATGCAATGATGATTGGAAACTCGCTCAACGGTTAATGGTTCATGGGTGTGATCCGTTACCAAGAAGAAGATGCTTCTCACGAGCCCCGAAGTTATACACAAAACCGCTCCCGGTCCCTGAGTCAATTTGGAGTCTTCCAGATGATAAAAATGTGCGATGGAGTCAATACAGATGCAAAAACTTTGCTTGTCTTGCTGGGAACAAGACAGGCAAAGGTTTCTTCAAATGTTCAGATTGTTTCAATCTAACCCATCACGAAAAGCCAAGATGGGTCATACCCGTTTACCCTGATCTGGCTTCAAACTCGACTCCTGATTTCCGCATCACCGACATTCTCGATCTAATGCCTGGTGAGATACGAATCGGGCTTGATTTTAGTGTTGGGACGGGTACTTTTGCTGCTAGAATGAGGGAACACAATGTCACCATTGTATCTGCTACTATTAATCTCGGGGCCCCATTTAGTGAAATGATCGCGCTGCGGGGGCTTGTACCCATCTACATGACGATAAACCAACGGCTCCCGTTTTTCGATAACACGTTAGATTTGATCCACACGACGAGGTTTCTCGACGGTTGGATCGACCTTGTGTTGTTAGATTTTATACTATATGATTGGGATAGGGTACTTAGGCCAGGAGGGTTGTTATGGATTGATAGTTTTTTCTGTTTAAAGGAGGATTTGGATGATTATATGGAGGGGTTTAAGATGTTAAGGTACAAAAAGCACAAATGGGTAGTTGTACCAAAGGTTGATAGAGATGATGATAGAGAGGTCTTCTTTTCTGCTGTTATGGAGAAGCCCCCTAGGCCGTTTTAGTGACATGGTACAAGTCTTGATGCGTAATGTATAAGTAGCAATGCACATTGTGCAAATTGTAATAGAAGTATTGTTTTTAACAATCCACCCATTCAATATAAGAGAATTTCTAAACACATCACAAGCATGCTATACATCAGTGACACCATATATAGTGTTTTTTTAGGTATGTTTGAGGTGTTTTTTCCGTTATACGAGCTATATGAGAGAGAGTGTACACAATCGTACAGCTTTACCGTGTGTTTAACTGGCATAAAGAATTTGATGTGTTGTTGATAGAGCCTCTACAGATTGTATAATTATTTTTGTTATCTATATGGCGTAATACTTGACGGGGATGGTGTACCTATATCATCATCCATATATAATTGTTTTTTAGGCACTTGCATGATTTTGAACGTGTTATATTTATTTGCGTTGTTTTAAATTTGTTTACTTTTTGTTTCTCGGGTAAAAGTTGATGGATTGGTTTGATCTGTTTAGACAACGAATAACATAGTGAATATTAAATTTTTATAAGGATAAAAGACCACAAAACAAACACATATATAATAATAAATTAAATTTTAAGCAATAAATAAACATTTATTACTGCTAAAAGAATAAAAAGACTAAATAAACATACATGATAATGATAATAAACAATTACTTAAACCTTAATATTTCTTACTGCTAAAAAACTGAATAAAAAAAAAAAGAAAAGCATCTAATTTTGTCCAGCTCTTAGGGGTTACCGGATTTTTAGTTTAAGCTGGTTTAACTAAAACCAACCTGTTAGACCCCTATTGTAAAACGAACCAGCGACGAGTTCGGTTCCCGGTTTAACCGGTTGGTTTTTAAAACCATGATTATTTGACACAGTCACTGGGATTGATAGCTCAGTGGTAATAATCAAATAAGATTAAAACTTAGATTAATAGTATCTTAAAGGTGGGCCCCTCAAAAAAGGGTTTTACTTAAACAGAGAAAAGTTTGACGAGCAACAGAAATGAAGGGTGGTTCGGGAGTTTACTGGTCTTGTGGCTGAACTTCTAGATGGCCGACAACCGCATAGAATTGGTTAAAATGCGTAGCTCATGAGTGACGTTTATTAAAATTTTAAACTACTATCAATGTAAGAATTACATTCTTCATTTTATCTAAGGAATTAATATTTCCAGAGTTTATTGTTTACAAGAAACTATTTATAGGTCTATTATAGTGTTTTTATACATAAAAAAACAAAAACAAAAAATTAACAGTGAACAAGAATGCAATCAGAAGAAGAATCTTCTTGACAATTTTATCCTAAAACGGATTCAATAACTTGAGATTCTAGCGCAATTTTTGCAGGTGTAAATCATGCCATGTAGAGGAGTTTTGAGTTAAGAGTTTATAAAGTTAAACATGACCTATATAGTTATTTGTGTGAAGACACAATTTTCAATCTAAGCATACTTAAATTTGTGTAATCCAAATACAACCTGTGTAATTAACTTATCTTAACAAGTCAAACAGTCCAGCTACTTGTAAACATGACGATAGATGGTAAATGAATTCGTGAATGAATTATAATATATTTGTAAATAGGTGAAACGGGTCATGAACCGGTTGGCAAGATGTAATAATGGAATCCAATACGTTGTAAATGAATAATCACACCTCTAATTACGTATATGCTAAAGTTTTTATAACTATATAAAACTTAGTAAATTCTTATACCAAAGGTTTTGAGTTTTAGTCGATATATATTTAATAAACATGAGAAGCTGTTATAAGAAAAACTAAAGAAATTGATCTACACAATAGTAACAAAACATAATTAAGTAAATCTAAACATGTACGAGACAACCTTCAGGAGATTATAATAGAAATTCAATTAAAAGAAGATTTAAAATTAAAACATGTTACACTACACCACCGATTATAAAGTTAGGTCCAGCTTCATGAAATTAAGCTCACACAAACTCATTACCCATGTAACTTAATATAATCGAAATTTTAAAATCACATCCCTATCAAGTGATTAAAGTATCAACTCTCATTATAAACAAACGGTGGATAAAGTTAGGTCCAGCTTCATAGAATTAAGCTCACACAAACTCATTACCCATGTAACTTAATTTTATCAAAATGTTAAAATCACATTATATATATTAAAAACCACTATGTCGGTGTGAACAGTGTTCACATTTTTTTATTTTTTTTAATTATCAATTTAATTCTCAAAATCCCAAAACTTATATTATACTAATTAATTATTAAGTTTATATATGTATTAGAGTGGTACATTATAATTAAATAGTTGTATCTATAATTGATCTAGACTGTATAGTGGTACATTGAGTTTAAATAGTTATACTAATAATTGGTCTAGACTTTATTTATTATATATTTTACTAATTATCGACTTAACATTGGGTTTAAATAGTTATACTCATAATTTGTCTAGACTTTATTTATTATATATATATATTACTAATTATCGACTTAATTATTTACGCATTATGAGTTGTATATAAACATTAATGGGTTGTGTCCGGTTTTATTTTTTCTTTTCTTTACTAATTTTTTAACTTTTAAGTTTTACTCAATATTTTTACATATTTTATAATTTAACCTTCGTATATTTTTACTTTCCATTTTGATTCCATATACCTTTCATCTTTTAAAAAATTTTCGTTTTACGTTGCGGTTCAAATTTTACGAGTTAATACGCCACAACGTGCGTGTGTGTTTTAACGTGTTTCCGACTACCTTTTTTTCATTTAATGGCCCCTTTACAATGCGCGAGTCTTAGATCAACTTAGTTATTGTTTTTAATGTTTTACGTTTCACATGCGGGGTTCAACGTTTTTAAGTTTACTTTCCATTGAGATTTATTTTCCCGTTTTTTTAATACAAGTTTTCCTTGGTGCTACTTATCATGGTCTTACGCCCCGTTGCAAAGCGAGGGGTGTAATACTAGTTCCTATCAAATGATTAAAGGTACAACTCTTATCATAAACAAATAGTTATAGATTTAAAAGTAAGTTTAAGGATAGGTTTTATAAAGAACTCAAATAATAAAATTGTGATGAAATGATGAATTAAACGGCGTTAAGTTTGTGAATATTCTGGACGTTTGAATCTACAAAGCGGTGATGGTCAATGTTCTCAGAACCGGATCGGACGTCGAACCGGACGGCTTACTGGTTTGGTGGTCGGACCGTCGGACCGGTCGGACCGGATGGACCGGATTTAACTATATTTTAATTATATTTATATATGTAATTAAATATAAGTAATTTATATATGATTTATACATATATTTTATAGTTATATATAAAACTTAACTATATTTGTATATACAAAGTACTAATTTATGGTTTAACACCCCGTTTTTACCCACTAAAATCAAAAAAAAAAAAAAAAAAAAAAAAAAAATCAAAATCCGGTCGGACCCGAACCGGTCGGCCGGTCCAACCGCCGACTCGGTTCGAACCGGCCGGTTCAAAGCTCCAAAAACAAACCTATATCGACCGGACCGGACAGGCCTCCGATTCCCGGTTCGACCGGTCGGACCGGCCGGTCCGATCCGGTCCTAACAACATTGGTGATGGTGTCCCCACAGGGTATCGTGTTCGGGTCCTTTATTATCGATAATCGGACACCTATTTATACTCTTACACGCATCTCACCTCCATCAAATTTCAACAAAAAAAGACTACTGTTTGCAAGTATAGGAGAATTAATAGCCTTCATCGATCATCAGTTAGGGTTTCGATTTCAAATTCTGTGAAGTTATGGCGACACACGGTGATGAGATAGAGACTACAGACGATTCGCTTGTTGAAAAGATCACTGAGAAGATTCACCGTGATGATTCTTCTTCTTCTTCTTCTTCGTCGTCGTCGTCAGATTCTGAATCGGAGAAGACGACGAAGTACGATGATGATGATGATCGTGATGTGAAGAAGCATCATGATGCTCCTTCGCCGTCGTCTTCTCGGAAATTGAAGAATAAGCGGTTGTTCGGTAGGGAGAAACCGATTCATCAGGTTTTTGGCGGTGGAAAACGTAAGGACACTTTATTTTATTTGTGTATTTGTTGATTCGTCTGTGATGCTTTGTTATCTGAGCTGATTATTTCGTGCTGTGATTGTTTTTGGAAGTTAGGGCTTTAAGAGAACTCTGGTTAAGCATTTGATATGCAATTATAAGAAGGTTGAAGTTTAGATTATGTAATTTGTATGAACTTGAAGTTGACTTGATAGTGGTTTCTAGATTTGATACTTCCAATATTGGTTAGATCTTTGATTTATCTGGAAGATATTTAGCTTGTATTAAGATCCTATTAGTTAGTGCACACGATTATGGGCATCCAGAAGTGAACAAGAGTACTTTTTGCATTGTGAATTTGGATGATGCAAATCAAAGCAGTTAGAAATCACTTTAATATGATAAAAGTTTTTGTCATTACTTTTGGTTTAACGTGAGAAGGAGTTTTGTAATAGCACACAGGTGTTTTTAGTTGAGTACATGTGCAAAAGAAAGTCACAATCCTAATCATCTTCTTTCTGATGTCTTTGTTTGGTTAATCATGCAGCTGCTGATGTATTCTTGTGGAGGAACAAGAGGATATCTGCCAGCGTACTTGGTGGAGCAACTGCATTATGGATTATATTTGAATTGCTAGAGTACCATCTTGTTACTTTGGTTTGCCACATTTTTATTCTTGTGTTTGCAGTTCTGTTTCTGTGGTCCAGTGCCTCTAAAATCATAAACAAGTAAGTTTATAAAGTCTTTCTTAGTTTTCCATATTAAGTTCTATAGTCTAACCAATCTAGCTACAGGTCTCCCCCAAGCATTCCAGAAGTTAGAATTCCAGAAGACAAGCTGCTTCAGTTTACTTCTTCATTAAGGATTGAAATTAATCATTTCCTTCACATGTTACGTGATATTGCATCTGGAAGAGATCTGAAGAAGTTTCTAGCTGTATGTTTTATGATCTTAAATAATAAAAAATAAAATAAAAAATACTGCTGTAAGAAAAAGATGAAATTTGACGTGAGTTGCATATTATTTGCAGGTTGTTGCTGGATTGTGGGTGCTCTCAATTGTTGGTAGTTGGTGCAATTTCTTGACTTTGTTTTACATGAGTAAGATCTTTTGGTTTCTTGGTTGTGTCTGTCTTGGTTTATGTATTAATATTTCATCATCTGCTCATTAAGTATCCATAATATCACAATGCTATGTTACAAGTGCCACTTTTGTTTCATGGCAAAACAGGTTTTGTGGTTCTACACACTGTCCCTGTACTGTACGAGAAGTACGAGGACGAGGTCGATGCATTTGCAGAGAAAGCAATTATCGAGTTAAAGAAACAATATGCAGTGTTCAATGACAAGGTTGTGAGTAAGATTCCACGAGGGCCCTTGAAACAAAAGAAGAAAGATTGAGAGAAAGTAAGGTCGTTTTTTTGACTGGCTGTTGTTTTAAGTCTGGTTGATGAGGTTAGTTATGTTTGGTCAGTTGAGAAACTTGAAATGGTTATAAGTTTATTCCCTTAGAATATAATTTAGTGGTTATGTTGTTTAAATGCTTTGGTGGGTGTGTTGTATATGTACAAAACATGTGAAATGATGCATTACAAGTGTTTTTCTTGTGCATATCATGATGTATGATGTATATTTGTTTACCATTGAACCCCCTAAACCTGACAATCAAGGCTTAAGTTACAAAACTCGGATTTTTTTTTCCATTCTGCGCACGCTAAATGCAAGTCCAAAATCCAAAGTGACATACTCATTTTGGTGCATTCAAACAAGGAAAAATAAATAAAATCATGCACTTCAGTCTTCAAAAATTAAAGAATTTCTACAGAAGAAAACATAGATGGCTAGATATCCTTTGAGATTTCATGCTCTCTGTTACCAGTATGTCAAGAAATCAGTGTTTCTGCCTGTGGGAAATCTTGATGAATGGATGACTCACTAAACGATCATGAGCTCCATGGCTATCTGATAAAGATTTGTTCGGGTCTACTGAAGAGAAAGATCATGGAATTTAAAATATTAAAATTCTGTTTGTTTTGATCTTTTAGCAGATTCAGTTACAAAAAACATAATGATGTGTGAGAAACTAAGGGGACGTTTGGTATGCAGGAATTCAATGGAATTCAATGGAATTGGAATCTGAATTCCATTGGTCATTATGTTTGGCTGGTAGGAATTCGTTGGAATTGGAATTTGATTTTCATTCTTCACGTGTTTGGTTGAAAAAGGAATTGAAATTGGAATTGGAATTAATTCCATCAAATTCCTTCAAATAAAAGATTTCAAAATCCTTCCAAATATTGAAGGATTTCAAATTCCACCGACTCTTGCCTCCACCACTAACCGCCCTCTACCACCCCGCTCACCGCCGACTACTGACGACCCGACCGCCGACGCCCCCCACCAACCCTAACCCCCGCCGACCGCCGCCTACCACCTCGCCCACCGCCAACGGACTGTGACGCCCCCAATCGCCGACGCCACTGCCCGCCCCCGATCACTAACCACGGTCGTCGTCCGTCGACCGCCGCCGTCCGTCACCGACCGCCGCCGACGACCGCCGCCGTCCGTCACCGACCGCCGACCCCAATTGCCGTCACGACTGCCCACCGACCGCCACCAACGCCGACCACCGCCACCCCTAATCGTCGATTGTCACCGACCGTCGTTGCTGAACCGTGTCTCGACGACGGGCGTTATTGGTTGGTGGTGGTCGATCGGCGGCGGCGGTCGGTTTTCGGAAACGGGCACGGTTGGTGGTCGCGGTCGATTGTCGACGGTGACGGCGGCGGTGGTCGGTGGTATGTAGCGGCGATGATTGGTGGTCATTGAGGTGGTGGCGGTTTGCAACAGGTGATAAATTCCAATTCCTTTATAATGTACTGGCACTGAAAATGTATTTGGAATTTAAATTCCCTTTATAGATTTCAATTCCTTTGAATTCCAAATCATTTGAAAAATATTGAATTCCAAATGCAATTCCTTTGAATTACAATTCAAATTCCAATTCCAATTCTAATTCCAACAAATTTCGCGAACCAAACGCACCCTAAGTATGCTACAAAATGAAAATTTTAATTGAAGGATTTTAAAGAAAATAGATAAGAACATTCAGTACCTATAGACAAGAGATTCTTCGGTTCATTCTAGTTTGCCAAGTGGTGATTCTGATGCATGATCATCAACCAACCAAGGTTGTAGTCTTTAAACCGCTTTATCTTCTTTTCAAAACCAGTAATGTAATTGTTATGTATAATAACATGTTTCCCCTTGGTTTCATCAACCCATGTCTGGTTCTTGAAGTATAATCCACCAGTTGGAAATGCTGCTTGTGGTAACAGGTACAGGTCAACCTGCAAGGGATTGTTTTTATCAATCTTTTAAACGTATAATCAACAGTTAAGTGAAAATAAGACACGATTGATTCACATACCTGCCCTGCGGTTTTGTTCAATGCCCAGTTAAAAGCAGGCTGATCATTAGCTTTCTTTGCTTTTGACCATGGTTGAATTTGAAGCTCTTCAATCCACTTTTTCATGACTAATTTTGCGCCCGCTGTTGGGTGCATGTATATCATACAGCTACAAATATAAGTCCGCCCTTTCTTCCCTGGTGGTGGCAGGACATTAGGATGGTCCAGTGGTTTTACCTGATCATAATTAACAAATTAACACATTGTTTACTATGTACAAAACGTGCAAAAAACTATCTGTGAGACAGCCCTATACAACCCATTCTGACCCATGTTTTCACAACTAACATAGCAAATGAAATGAGGAAGAGAAGATTCTTACAGCAGCCATGTCATCCATGAAGTACACATCATGATTTCCTTTAAGGTAAGGAAATGGATCCGCTAACCAGACCATATCAACATCGTTGTACATCACATTATATCCAAGCTCTAGTATCTGAAGTAAATGGCGCGGCCTTCTGGAAGTGAAGTTGAAGAAACCCTGCAAATGGAACCTAAAGCATTAATTTATATGCCAGTGATGTTCTAATGTTCTATACAACTTGTAAATCATATAATCTTTAATTTATTGTAATAACATGGAACTCAATGTCTACAACGAATTAAGAGGTTTATTGCACCAATAGTTTAGGATGAGTTGTTATCAATGGTACACATTGGGTAGTATTTGAACCAATATACATAATAAAAAATAGATGATCAACTATGCTTGAATCGAATATAATAGTCAATTTTGCAAATTGAGTTGAGTAGCTAACTAGCTATATCAGTTTCCCAGATTTTTAATAAACTAGGATCATACACTCATTTTAAAAGTTCTAAATCAGATAGATCTAAAGCTAGTAAGAGTAACATCATATGCTTTTCGAATTGGAAGAAACTAATGGCAAATCAACCAGTTTTGTGTTTTGACATCTAAAACTATAGCTCATACTGTAATGGATTCTAATTCAAATCTTCAAACACTGATCCATCAAACATGTTAAACCTTAACTGTTTTGTCATTCAATTTTACCTGAAAATAAGAAAACTCACCTGAGAACCAAACTTATGAGCAACTTGAGCATCAGGTGCAGGAGGAATCAACACAGCATGCCCAGGCCACCGTCGATTAACCGTATACAACGTCGCATAATCCTCCGCAATAACAAGCACCTTCTCATGATGCTTTTGCCTCACAATGCTAATCAACCAGTTATTCAAAAACGGAAGATAAGGCTGACTCACCGCACACACAATCACCGTACTCCCATTCTTCGCCACATACGACACAGCTTCCGATAGCGTATATCCTCGCCATTTCGCCTCCATAGAAACCCTAGAAGGCGCAAAAAACGTCGGGCGATCACCGATCCATGGGGAAAAAACACCGAGGGTTATGAGGAGAATGAGGAGGACGAAGAAGGTTGTGCGATTCAAAAGGAAAGAGAAGTAGTAGGGTTTTGAGTGAGCATCGGTTGCTGATTTGTGGAAGAGGAGATTGTAGGGTTTGTGAAGTGATCTCTGATGAAGTGATGAGGTTGATGACATTGAATTTGTGTGAAAAACGTTGTGGATTGATTGAATTGGATGATTTGTGATTGATTTAGCGTGTGTGTGCTTTTAGTGTTTGTGTGTGTGTAGTTGATGAAGATTGAAGACTGAAGAGTGACTGTTGGTGAGATGTGGGATTTCAATGGAGGATTTCCGATTGGATCTAGAACTAGAAAGAAGAAGTTTGTTGGTGACTGCTGCTAAATTACGCCGGTACCGCGTCGGTGGTAATTATATTACGGTTTCTTTTTCCTCAAATATTTTATTTAAAAGAAAAAGAATTACCGGACTCGTTAACATGTCTGTGACGTTCATTTCCTACAAATCCAGAGGAGCCAATGCGGCTCACGAGTTTACCCATAGTTAATGTGTGAAATTCAAACTGCTATTTATGTCCTAACATCACGTAAATGGCGTTGGTTTGGGCTCTTGATCATTGTCGTGGGCTAGCCACACAATGTGTTTGCATGAGGTGAGGATCGAACTCGGTCTCTCTTTGAAGGAACTTAGTATCCTACCACCATGGCACATTGGAGTGGTTAAATTGAGAGAAAATTGAGGGGGAAGGAGGGGGTTGTTAACATAATCAATAAGGTTGTTGATTTGTGACCTTAAGGTTATAAGTTTAAGCTATTGGCTATAATCCCGTTCACAAAGTTTACGGTTTGCGCACCAGCTCCTTCATGGATCTTGCGCAAAGCTGAAGCTATTTACATTGTGTACACTATTTAATTTAAAGACGACTTACCTATACTTCTTAACTTATAAAATTATATATTATCTTAATATTATTGATTTTATGTCGTAACATATAATTCTCTTCAACGTAATTTAAAAATAGTGATGCAAGGGAGGTTAATAACTTTCGAGTGACCGGTGTTCTTTTAAATACAATAAATTAAACATATTAAGTTAATGAAAATAACGTTTTATATTTTAACTTAGGTTTTCTAAGGTTAAGATTTATACCTTTACTAAACCTTTTACTTAACAAAAAAAAGGATGAGAAATGTCTAATTTATTGGTCAATCCACCCCTTATAACTTACATACAACACCCTCATATCATTGGTTAACCATAACAATCACACGAGCAAATCACAACCTTTAACAATCTATACACACAAACAAAGATTAGTACCAGGGGTTAAGTGGATAACAACTCAAAATCGTAATTATTTGGTGGGTTAAATATATAAACGGGTCTAAAGATAAGTTTACAGAGTTTTAAAGGTTGTTTGACATTGGTGAAAGAAGATGGAAAGATTTTTGTATGGTTTTTGTTGGTGATGCAACGATTGTTATGTGTCGATGATAGAAGTTGTTAGAACAAACAATTTTACCATAGCGTATGTGGATTATCAAAATTTAAGAAGAGAAATGTTGCAGGTTGAAATAAAATACAAACTAGATCTCAAAAGCAAACTATTCAACAAACTTCAGAGTCTAAACAATTTAATCAAAAGAAAAGGCTTTAATCTTATGATTAGAAACATTTATTAAAAAGAAATATAATTTTATGAAATCGTGAGACCACCTCACATTACATACAGAAAATTAAACAAACAAAATGAAAAAGAACAAGGAAATATACACATTCTTGTTATGTGTTATATGAAACATCCGCGCTATCAGTTTGAGCAGGTTTATGAAACCAGACCTGTCCTTAGTTTTGGTGTCTTTTGTTTGACAAAAAAGGACGACAAAATGCTCCTGCTACGTACAGGAGCCCGGGTGATCTCCTGTTTAGGATTATCAAATGACCGAAATGACATTACTGTCATCGGACCCTCCACAGAATCCTGTCAACAAAAAGAAAATTAATCAAAACGTAAGTAAACAGGTTGTTGAAGTTAGCAAAATAGTGTACTTATATGCATACAATCTCCTAAACTTCTTTAGTAAAGAAACAATTGGATTCTAGTTGAGATGATATAATCATATCTAACAGATTATATATATATAAAAACTAAAAAATGAGTATTAAATGTTCAGCTAATCTGTCTCTTATATTGTATGTTGATTTGGCTCATTTGTTATATGCAGGGCCGTCTCTAATGTAATTTATGACGCCATATGCTTGGGGCCCCCCAAAAAATAAGAGCCTCTATTTTTAAAAGAAATTATAGTGGGTTTTGATATTATATGAATAAATGGAATTTTAAAACGAGAATATTATTTGATAGTTGAGTCCCAATGAATTTTTTAATGATTAGATAGGTTATTATTAAAGATACACAACCATATAATTCACAAAACAAACAACCCTTCCTAATTTTTTTCCTCTTTGATTGATCCAATCGACTAGCTCTTTTTTGTCTTTTTTTTCAAAGAAATCAACTATTAAGTACTTAAGTTTAATATACCATATTTTCTTTAACTTATTGCTTTTGTTCAAAAAAATTTGATAAGGTTGCTTTTATTTAGATTTCCTTTTTTCAAAAGGGCCTCATTTTTTGAGTTTGATTGGGGCCCCAGAAAATATTGAGCCGGTCCTGGTTATATGTTCATCATTTCATTATTGTTTATCATTGTACACAACTTCTTGTTTGTTTATTGCACATGTGATGCTTTCGACCATTTACTTACGAGTGGTTGATTCAGACTTTGGGTTATGTTAGATCTCTAATGGTTCAAGCAAAAAAACAGCTAAAAAGGGAGCATGTGGCATAAAGTTTCCAAGTTTTTTTCACTAAAAAATATTATTAATACAACATTATTATTGTAATAAGTAGTTTTTTTTCAATGTTTAACTATGTGACCTGACCCATTTCAGCAAGAACCTATAGTTTCAACAAGAACCTATAGTTTGCGGAAGATAAAATCAAGCTCAACATTTGAAATTACCTGCCCTGAGATGCCAAGCGTCTGAATAGCAGTGCTTGAAGCGGGCCCCATTTTATGAACCCGAATATGAGATTCAGATGATTTTGCTTGTACCCTGTTATTTCCATCTGCACGTACAAGTATTAAAATTAAATTTTAATGCAGGTGCATAATGAGCACAGTACAGAGAAAACATACCAGATATATGAGAAGACGCAGTAGCACGACTTGAAGTTTTTGGATTATCAATGCTGTAAACAATTAGAAACTTTTTAACACTTGGAGCCCTTTTTGAGAACTTTAGACATTATTTTAGACTTTTAGTTGAGAAATGAGTGATTGAATTCCCAACCTTTGTATACAGTTCATATTATTGTAAAAAAGGCACTTAATACATATAAACGAGAAATTTTGGCCAAACTATGAAAATGTAAACGCATAAAACCATCTTTGGTACAAAATAGCTTATTCTTACAAATAAGAACTGGTGATTCCGACCACCTTACCAAAATGGTCTATTTGGGTTATAACTTTTCGTAAACGGGCAAAATTTCAAAACTTAACTGAAAAAAACAGGTTGAAAGCCACTCAAAATGTGTTCAGATGCATTTCAACCTGACCCGACACTTTTTAACCTGTATAAGTACTTCAAAAACATTTTGACTCGTTAACCATCTCTACGATAAATCACGATGGTTCTTTTCACATGTTCCAAAAAAATAGTTCAGAAAGTTAATCACTTGTTAAGAAACAAGAAAAGACGATGTTTATGCAAACCTCATAGGGCTTGAATTCCTTTTTAAAGTTGATTTGGTTTCTGATGCTAGATGCCAACAAAGAGTATTTGCAGCTGGGGTACCTAAATTGAAAATCAACATGTCAAATATTGATTACTTCATCCCCACATTTACTGATTTATGAATGATGAAAAACGAATTTTGAAATGAAATGTGCTTAATACCAGAAACAAGTTGTCGAGGGCGCGACTGATAATGACTCTGCTTTGCACCGGCTTGAATCTGAGGGCTAAAATGAACCTTTTTGCTCACAGAATCTAAGTTAAGTGCAAGAGTAAAGTCATTAGAAATCATTATTTACAAGAATATTAGCTTCAAATATATATAAATTTAATTCCTTACTAGGCAAACTGTAATGCTTGTGATGACGTGGTACCACGGCTAGCAATTGTTGTTGCCTGAGAGCTTCCCTATCCGTGTATGTTTGGCATGTAAGAAGTTGCTTAAAACACCAAAAAGAAATTATATCAGTCATCAATAATGTCAGAACAAAAGATCTTCTAAAAAATTGCAATATATCTAACCTGATGTAAACATGAAACATGTAACGCTGTTGTTGAAATTTCTAAAGTTTGTTGGTCTAAAAGGTCATTCAATTTGTAAGCAACAGTGCCAAGATGGTCAACCGCATTTACAAGGGCCCGTACAGCATAATCTTTCAGGTTATCAAGGACCCTGCCAGAAAGTGAGTATAAAGTTTCATAAGAAATAGTGTCGTGTGTGTCTATGTGTGTGTTTATTTTTAACTGATTCTTACACTTGTTTTTGTTCACTATGAAGATAGGATTTTTCACAATATTCAGCTGCTGAATAAAGTTGAGGCCTTAGGTTTTTGAGTTCCTAAAATAAACATTGAACATGATTAGCAAATCGACAATCAAAATATTATTTAACATCTATAATAAAACAAAATTATTATGTTACTAAAACCAAATACTTTTGTAATTTAGCAATGTAAACAAGGGATAAGGACGACATGTCGAAGCATCTATCTTGATTAAATTGGTAATTCCTCCTGAAAAATTGCAATGTTTGACCAGACACCTGATTTTTAAACCGCAATAATTTGCTGCAGAATGTTAATGAACCTTATGAACCATAACTAATGTAATAATGACAATAGGCAGGGTGGTAATTTCAAGAAAATGTTACAACTTTAATGCAACAGAGGCTATAAGGGGGTGTTTAAGAGCCTGCTCTCCCAAAGTGGAGGTGCTGGGTTCGAATCCCACTTGTGCCAGTTGAAGGGACATCTGGGTGAGGGGACGAATATGGGCTTTATCCCGGGTTCGAACCTGACAAGGGGCGAACGTTTACCCATTCCACGGGGTTCCTGCGCATCGGGGGGCTGGGTCTTGTGGGTGGTTGAGTAGTCAACCTTGGACATAGCCCCGAAAGGATAGGTTTACACCTAAGATCTTAGTCGTTCAAAAATAATAAAATAATAATAATAAGGGGGTGTTTGATTGTGTGCCTGAAGCCACTGTTGACTTGTTGTGGCTTAAAGTCGCAATAACTAATTTTGAGTGTTTGGCAGAGTTGATTATGATTCTAAATTTCTGATTGTTCAGAGTTAAAATAATGAGAACTGGAGAAGCAAGTACAAAAGTAATTATATGAAAATAGATTACTAAGATAAATTCAAAACTAGCTAGATATCTTAAGTTTAAGCAGCTGATTGTATGATTTTGATCTTTATTCTTCAAGTCTCAATAATCACTTTCCAAACACAAATCCAAACACATCATAAGTAAATTAAGTTCAGTTAATTCAAGCAGTAAACTTCAAGAACAATAACAATTAGCAAAGCCTAACAAGTGGAAATCAGTCAAATCACATGATGAATCCAAACAAACTCCATAATCTCTTTACAATGTGAACTAGATCTACAGTAATTTCCAAAATTACGTCAAAAACAATCAACCTTTTTTAGAGTTAACATATGTTATATTTCCATTTCAGTCAAGCATATCTCAAATGCAGAATCAGTACTAATTTTTAGTCAATTAACACCCAACTCTATTCTAATTGTAGGTCCTGATGCAGATTTTTGCAATTGTACTTCAACAAATCAACAATCTGAAATATGAAATCTTATTGGTCTTCCAACATGCAATCGACTCACATAAAAGGAATCAAACACTAACAACATCACATAAAAGTCAACGACATTAAACAATTACAAGCATACGACGACACCCAGATCTGATACGAAATCAAAAGGGGAAATAACCCTAGATTTAAAATCTAACCTGAAGGGCTTTAACGAAGCTAATACTTTGCTCCATAGACGGCTCATTGAACATCATTGCTTGATTCAACTGCTCGACTTCCATAACTCAATCTCTCACTGAAGCATAAACACAAAACAACAGATTTGGGGAAAATTCAAGAAGAATTAACCATTGGAATTCGAGATTTTAAGAAAACCTAATTTTGGAGGCAAAATGCGAAATTAAGAAACGTGTGAGTGAAATTTGGAATTGATATTCAGTTTGGTGATCAGTAAACATCAAATTCTTTTGATTTTGATTAGATTTGAAGCGAATTAGGGTTTGGTGAGCAAAGAATATTATGGGGAAAGAAGAGAGAAAGAGTTATTGATCAGCAGAAGCAAAGGTAGAAGATGAAGGTGGTTGCAAGTGAAAATGACTACTTTTAGATTATAAACAACGCTAAATAAACGGTTATTCGTCTTTAAAATTAATTTAAGATATATTTTTCTATATTTGGGACAATTTTTTGTTTATTTGCAAAATTAATTTTGGTTCGGTAGTCGCTTTCAAGAAATATTTGTGAAATTTATTGTGATCTATAAGATTTGTCTTTTGATATTTTGTATAACCTTAAAATATTTTGTGGTGTCAAACATCGGATTTAGTGAATAGTTAATTATGGAAAAACTTTTATAAATGAGTGAATGACACTCGAATGTATGCATAATCGATCATGAAAAAAAAAGATTTGAAGTTATATTTTTCATGATTATTTTTAACAATAGAAAATAAGTGAATTTAAGGGTTTTATTTTTCCTGTAAGACAAGATAGAACAATTTTCGAATAAAAATTCGTCTTTTAAATTCTAGATCTATTTACGCATAAAGTTCACCGTAAAACTAGAGGTTAGTGAGCAAATAAACCGGTAAAAATACTAAGTAAAAAGGTAATAGCTTTAAACACTTATTTATATATAGTAACGAATTTAATATTGAGGCTAACTTTACACCTTAACGTAGCAATGTAACAGAAAAGTTAACAATTAAACAATTACTTACAAAAATCAATCTTAATATCTAAAATCGTTATTAAATTAAAAGTTTTAATAAAAGTTAGTACCTAAATTTGTATAAAAAACAACCTTCTTAGTTTGTCTATACCACACAGATCATCTATGTAAACAAACAAACAAACAAACGTACCCAGTAAATCCCACTCAAGAGCAGGGTCTGGGATGGGTAGGTGGTGACGAGTCTTTCCCCTATCTTGGGAGATAGAGAGACTGCTTCCGGAAAGACCCCATGTGTGCAACCAATTAGTTAAGCATAAAGTTTATTAAATTACAGATCATCTATGTAATCACCTCCAAAATTAGTTAAGCATAAAGTTTATTAAACAACACTCAAATATGTGTGTAACCAATGTAAAAAAGTACATTATTTAAACTAAACATCTTTCATGCTTATTTTTACTTATCAAACATAAACTCAATAAATTAACTATAACTCATTTAGCGAGGTCGGTGGTGGTTCCACTGGCCTTGCCACATGTTACGTAACTAACTATTGGATCTCACAATAATTTTTTTTCTTTTTTTTTGTGTCTCCGTGTTTACAGTGACAAAATTAATACGCGTTTCTAAAATTTACAAAAACTCATGGCTTGGTCTGCTGGTTAGACGTATGTGTTTTGTGTATGAAGTCGTGAGTTCTCGAAACCCATAAGAAACATTATTCTTAATTTATGTTTTCTTATTTTTTTAAATTTGTGATGTGTAACTTTCACCTACTCAAATTTCTAATTTTCGGTTCACACATGTACAAGTTTATTTGAAATTTTTTTTTGTTATGTTCATATTTATATACACAACTTACTTACAATCATTTATTTTCGTATTTCTTGAGTTGTCTATAATTTTATATTTAATGTCGAATTGACTCGGTCAAATATAAATTGTCTATGTGCCCATTTTAATAAACGTTTTACTTTCAATCTTTATATTTTCACCCTAAAACATTTTACAAACTTTGTAAAATGCCACTTTAACCCCCTCCCTCTCGAGCTTTTAAAAAACAAACTTTCTTACATTCGTAATTTTTGTATACATGTCGGTAGAAATTGGAGGCGGTTTACGTTTGGACGTAATTTGAAATGACTAGGGTATTGATGTAAATTTATTTCGAAAATAAGTCGGATCGATTGTAGTCTATACATTATCACGCCAGATACGATACAGCCAACGGCCGACGTGCTAAAAAACCTAGTTGTTACTCAATCCGAATCCGAATACTTGATAAAAACAAGCATCTAAATGATAACCGAGCAAAGCACATATTTAAAGGCAGAGGTGGTGTTGGGCGGCTAGAGGCATCTATGGATAACTTCTTTGATAATGATGGTGAGATGGAATAAATGCATAATTTTAACGAAAATATCTTTTTATTTTTGGTAGGTGGATACGCTTTATTTAATTTTCGGATCTATTAAGATTTGGTTTTTCCAATCAAATTTCTTACCATATTCTAATCTCTATGCAACTTTTCTTTTTATCAAAAACCGGATTATGTCCTATATAATTTAAAAAGCTCAACGAATTTAAAATAAAAAACATAAATTGTTTATTTGCTTATCTACGATATTAACGAAGTATGTAGTTTAAAATAAATAATATATACAATTCAAAATAGTAAATAGATCATTAAAAAAATTGAAGAAAGTACAAAAAAAATTTCAACCTTCCGACTGTTCCAGAACCGACAAATTTTTGATAAAGGATTTTATTGATGATTTAAGTAGCTTGCCTACGGAGAAATTGGTGCTACAAAAAAGCAACAAGGAAGCAAAGCACGGTTCAATTGAAAGCCATTCAAATACACATAACCGTCCCAGTTATGCGTTTTATGATTTGACCGGTTCAGTTCTAGAAAAACTATTCCTGTTGCTATCTTTCGCAAATGTATAAAACCGACACAGGCTAGCTAACTGAGGTCAGAATAAGACGTAATTGTTCAATGGTCAATAAACTAGTTAACCTAATTCCAAACCAACATAACTTTTGAACCACCGGAATAGTGGTTCGACTCTAACACCGCATACACAAGACGCTACATGAAAGAAGCAAGATTTCTTGCTTTGCAACAATGGTTCAAATGTCACGTCGTGAAATATATTATTAATTTAAAAAGATAAACAAGTCAAATGGTGTAAACGAGTCAGAACTCAGAACTCACCCAAGTATTACCATTTGCTAATGTTTATTTAAAATTGATTTCTATCAACCCAAACCATTTTAGATAATCACCTAGATGCATCTAAATAGATCCTACTGTCACCTCTACTTAATAGTAAAGAATTAAGAAAATGTACCATAGATGATATTATAAGAAAAATCCAAAATTTATAAACAATCAAGATCCATATTTAATATTAAAATACAAAACGGCTCTGAAAAAAGCTCAAAGCCTTGTACAGTAAGTAGCCGAGAGGAGTACCGAGGACAAAAGGTTTCAACCATGAGTGTTGAAGGCTTCCCATAGCAGGTTCTGGGGAGCCGGGTTCGTGAGATCACGAGCCTGTAGAGCCGCGGTTCTAAGCGTTCTAAGTGTCATTATATTGGCATCAAAGAACGATAGGCTCGTGTATGGTAAGTTATGCTTCTTGCAAAGTTCTCTAACGATAGGAGAAATGGACCTCAAATGGCACCGAGGCAACCTAGGAAACAAATGGTGCTCGAGCTGGAACTGTAGACCACCAAAGAACCAATCCATGTAAGGCGAGCAGGAGATGTCAATGGTCCCATTGGTTTGCTTCTCGAACCAATCGTTCCCCTTCGGTGGACCCACGTAAACATTGGCCGCAAAGTGGTTCAATGTGAACTGAACATGTTGAATCCCTGTGACACAAAAGCTAACCAAGACAAACGCAACTCGTTCTGGCCAGTTAGGTAGGCAAGAAACAAGGAGCGGAAACCAGGTCCAGAAGACAATGGTGCCGAGAATGTTCAACCCCTTGTCGGGAACCTTTCTTTTTGAGAGTAGTAGTAGTAACGTTTGTAGATAAAGGTTGACCCTGGCGACACACATGATCGGGTAGTAGGAATAATGTTGGTAGCTCACAAAAAATCGAGCCAACCCATTGAATGTCAATTTTCTCCCGTAGAAAACGGATGTCAATGAATTGAAGAATCTAGAAGAGACTGCTAACATCGGCAAGTGTTGAAGGTCGGGGTCATAATCAAGGCTGTTACACGCGATGTGATGGGCATTATGTGTCCATTTCCACCACGCAATACTTATTCCCGTGATAGAATTCCCGATGAATATCCCTGCAAATTTGTTCCACCTACGAGTCGACATCATTTGATAATGCCCTGCATCATGACCCAGATACGCAATTTGGATCCATGCTAAACCCAATAACGTGCCCGCCATCATATGAACCCAGAAGCTGCTAGAATACAACACCCCGTAGACACAAGCGGAAAGAAGCAGAGACACAAAACAAAGCGAGTAGATCACACCATGTCCTTTCTTTTCAAACATCCCAGCTTTTGCAAACTCGGAAGCTAATCTTCTGTAATCTTTCGACACTGCAGAAACTTGGTAATCTTTTAAGTGGTAACCGGTGAAGAGTTTGTTAAGGTGTTGCCATGCTGAGCCAGGATGGAAGGCGATAAATGCATCGGTTACATCCTGACCAGCAAGATTCATGAGGGGGATATCACCACCCGGGTGTATTTTAGCCCACTCTGTAACATTGTAAACTTTGCCCTGGATTGAGATCCACAAGTCATTTGGCTTGTTGTGCTTGTGTAACTCCTCAGATGTTATGTACTTCTTTCCGTCAGACTTCGAATTCAAAACTGCATATGTACAGTTAGATTTTAGTAACTCTCAACTAATAAAAGAGTGTTTTCAGCTTAGCAAAAAAAAAAAAACAAACACCAAAAGTTCTATATTTTACAAAGATTAAACTGTATAGGTCTTTTTTAACAAACAAACATACATACCCAGTATGTCCCACTGGAAGTAAGGTCTGGAAGGGTAGGTGGTGGCCAGTCTTTCCACTATATTGAGAGACAGAGAGACCGCTTCTAAAGAGACCCCCAGCTCGACATCGATAACAATCAAATTGTAGTGTATATATCACATAAGAGTTTTTTTTTTTTTTTTTTTTTTTTTTTTTTTTTTTTTGGGTTTTGCATATGCATATTCATAAGCAAAATGAAATAATTAGCCAAGGTGATGTGTAAAATACATGAAATAATTATTATACATGATTTTTTGAACTATACATGGCTAAAAGGTATGCAAAATGAAGTAAATATCCAAGCATCAAATGTCCCTTTTTGACTTGATCAAATCATAACAGCACTATCACAAATTGGACAAATAATGGACATATGTATTACACTTGAAAAGGACAGGCATCTTGACAAGCATTAGTAGGGCCTCTTAAGGGCATGTGTATATTTAACGAAAGGGTGATAACTTAGCAGGCTTGACAGATCACATCAAACTTTTTTCATTGAAAAAAAGGGTAATTAGAAGGCAATTTAATGAATAAGGCCCCTACAAAATTAAGATGTTGTTTGGCATAATTGAACCAATAACTTTAGTCATCTTGCAATTACAGGATGAGGTCAAATGCCACCAAGTCTAATGTTTGATAAAGAACCACTAATAGTTGCTACAAGGTATTTTAACTACGTAGCTAACAAATAAATATGCTAGGGATCAAAGAATAAATTAATATTCTTGCTTTTTAGGATCAACTAGTGATTAAAGAATGTAAAGGTCAGTCTATATAAAGTTTCATTCCCATTAATTAAAGAATAAGTTAACATGGATTGACAATTCGTCTTGTAGTTACTAAAGCCAAATAATATCACAACTTTGGTACAAATACACGTGGTAGCTAATGCCTAAAAAACTTGTTTTTACAGCATCATATTAGGCTGTAACCGTGAGAACCGTTATGGAAAACCAAGGTAATCCCAACAATACTCTGCTAACCAGCGGGACCAAGTAAAACGCAGCTTCTGTAGGGAAGGTGGCCTGTACTTTTAAGGCACGAAAACAGCGGAAGCAAGATTCAAACGTGAAACTAGAGGAAAATCATGCGCTTACCACTATGCTGCCACCCTTAAAAGGTGGCAAAGTTGGAACCATCTCCCTTGTTTTTACCTTAACGCTTCCCCAACCCAACCCCCTGCATTAAAAACTTGCCAATATTGCAAATCAAGCTTTAAAGTCCAGCTTGATTGGCTGTCAAAGTGACACACTATTCCATTCAATAAATAATTAATAAATGAAGCATATGCGTCTCACCAAGGTTAGCTTTCATTAAACAATAATATTCCAACAAATTATTGAGCTTAAATTCTTTCCTTTTTATTGAAAAAAATAATAATCAAACCTGAAGCCGAATATCAGAGTTACCATTTCTGGAAAACCAGATTGGATGTGGACAAAATATGATACTAAAATTCTACAAGCACAACGTTCAACTGTTCAGATCTGATTCAAAATCAGATCAAAACAAAGAAACATGAAACACACAGGAATATGAAATGCTCATAAATCCAACCATGGTCAAAGTCAACAGCATTGGAATAATAAAGATCATATAACTATTCAAACAATCCAAAACATCAAATCATCAAACCGAAATAATACTCACAAAACACGGAAATCGAAGAAGAACACCAGCCTACAACGATTATCAAACACCAATCAACAAACGGATCAAATCATCCATCAACAAACACACCATAAAAGGGATAAAATCTCCAACATACACGTCGGAAACAAATAAGAGCTATAGAACAACGACATACAACGACTCAATCGATCAAAAACCATCGTATCAAGTATCAACAACCGGATTCACCTAAACACCACAAAATCAAACCAAAACAAGCAAAACCTCTAAAATGCGAATCGGAAGAACGAACAAACCTTCAACGGCAACAATGGAAGGAGAAACCATGGGTGAATCTTCACACATGAGCACGAATCCACCTTCAGGTGCTTTAATGGCGATTATTATTATGAAGATAACGAGTAAAACCACAATGTGTAGGCGATGCAATCGGAACAGAGAAAAAGATACGAATCTGTTTATGGTAGTTTGAACCCTAACAGCGCAATGGCAATAGTATATTAGTAGAAATAGGAGATGCAATGAAGAATATGTGATGGACGGTTGAGATTGAATTGATCGGGGAAAATATCTTGGATCCAGCTAGGCGCGTGAAGCAGCGGATAAGTCCCCCAGCTGTCATGCATAATGCATTTGTTACTTGTACTCTTGTAGCTTTGCCACGAAGTATATTACTCACGTCTCATAACTGATAAGTGAGAACTCACTCGTTTGTTTGGGGTTTGGTTCAATGTTTAATTTTTTTAGATTATTGATGGCTTACTGTCTCATCCGATTATCTTCTTTAAACGAGTATGATACTTGATATTATTCTTAAAGATAACTCACTTTAAGCGAAAAACCTTTTTCTTCGATATAAAACTTTCTTTTTATATTACAGATAACACTTAAACACAAGAGTTTTTTTTTATTGTAGTGAAGCTTAAAGTACCTCAACTAAGTCACATAAGCTGACTGGCTGAGGATCATTGGTTGGTTATTGTTTATTTACTTTTATATTTTCTCATATATGATAAGAAAATGTGTTAAATACGTGTAAAATAATCTTATTTGTAGGGTGCACACATTTTTTGTTTATTTTTCAAGGCAAGAATAGTTGTTGTGGTATATATCATTCGGCTTGAAGGATTTTGAATGCATCGAAGCTGGGATGTTGTTTTTTTGATGATACCGTTATGACACATCAGCTTTTTTTTTGTTACCCCTTGCTCTTTTATGTCGATCCTTATTCAATCACCATCTCCATTATCACCCTACTACTTCTACCTTCATCTATCGATGTCACCTCATTCTTTTCACGTTTATATTAGCGTCTTTTTATCGTTTCACATCCATCTTTCAAAAACTCCCTCACCATAACAAAGGCAAATGATTACGTGACATGTATTTAATAATATTTGACCAATAGTTTTTTTCTTAAACGGCTAATTAGATAACTGACGGACCATTGGCCTACCGGATCATTTCCACTACTCGAGTACGCAACCCAAGATTATACTCATAAGTAAACTCACTATGTATGAGAAAAAACCATCTGACGTAATCTAAAACCCTTTTATTTTATCATAAGCGGGACTTAAAGCTAAATCGTACCCTATTTTAATAAGAACCGAGGTACCAAAACTTAATAATTTGAACCAATGATCATTGTGACCAATAAATGCATAATGGGTTATGAACCCACCCAAAATTAATGGTTTAAATCTTCTAGATTGTGGGACTTCACCACCTGTTCATAACCATATATCACAAGATTCGGGTGGAGCCTCTTATTCTATGTCATGTCTCCGAATCTTTGAAGTTTCACAAAGTAATTTATATAATTTCATTCTTAATCACTTTTGTAAATTACGAAGTAAAGACTGAAAGTTTTAGAAAAAGAGCGTTCATTCATTAACATACTAGTGAGTTGTTTTTAGTTTTTGTATGGTTTGTTAAGTATATATAACCATTTTGAAATGATTATACTTGTACGATTTTCTACTAAAATCTTGTAATACTTTCATTTATAACACTCAATTTTCTTTAATACCTTAAAGGTTGCTTGTGTCCTACCTGGTAG
Source organism: Flaveria linearis (assembly GCA_024085815.1). NCBI lineage: Eukaryota > Viridiplantae > Streptophyta > Magnoliopsida > Asterales > Asteraceae > Flaveria > Flaveria linearis. The sequence continues at coordinate 135,835 of JABSNV010000031.1, forward strand.
CACCGAAGGAGCGAGCCCTTGGGAATATGTCTGTCTACGATGCCACGATGGTCGACAAGAGTGGGTGGGCACATGTGAAATGAGGCAGACAATACTGTTGAGTTGTGGCATTAGAGATGGTCTTACACAATTTACGATGGGAAAACCATATGTGTTAGCTCCTAGTCTTCTACTACCGTCCACTTCATATTTCTAATTCATTGGTATACATTAATATTATTATAAAATGCAAATCACAATTTATGTGGGAAATTTTAACTTTATATAAATTAAGATCGTTTTAATAAACTTCTATGAGAAATTTTGTTTCTTATTCAAATCATTTGGAAAGTAGACACAACCCAAAAAGTTTTGATAAAAGCTTTATGGTATTAAAAATTTATCATACAATATATATCATTGAAATAACATAATACAATTATGCATTATAAGTATGCTCAACGCCTCAACCACATACATTTATATATTTGTTTGTGGTCCATAATTATTAATATCGAACGAAAAGTGAAAGGTCGTATAAAGGCTACTAAGGTACGACTCCAAGTTAAAGCCATAAGCCAAATATTAGAACCATCTCTATCCAATCTTTCTTTATTGTAACAATTTTCACGAATAAGTTTAGTAGATGATCATGATATGTTGATGAGTGTCTGAATATTGTAATTGTTAAATCATAAAATATCAATTGTGTAAAGCTCAACGACCTAGATGTTTATGTTTCATGATTATTTTAATAAAACAAACAATAATATCTATATCTGACTTTTTTTGGACCCTACACGAAACGCGAGCTAAATCAAAATACGTTTTTTTCTTTATTGTTTAGGCTTTTTGTTACACTTGGCTGGTCAGGGTTCAATGAGAGCCAATTAAATTTCTCTATAAATTTGTAGTAACTAATTTTGGCAAAATAAAATTAGAAAAAAGAATAGAATTCAACATATTATAAGGTTGTGGAGCTTTATGTTCTTTAAACCTATTCAAACAAACATACAATTCAACAAGCTTCCCCAACATATTTGTAATATCGAAAATAGAATCTTTAAGCGACTGAAGAGAAACATATTTACTACAATAGTAGACTATAATTAACTTCTCTAGTATATAATTATTATATGTGTAATAAAAACCCAAATAACCGAACTGCAATCGAAAAAATAATAAAATTAATTTGTTTGATTGGTGGGTTTGGGTGGCCTGCCAACCAACACATTTCATGTTTATTTTTTCTTTTTAAATTTATGTTTTTATATCATGATAAATACATTTACTTTTAAGTTTCAACATATTTAATAAGCCGTGTTGAAGCAACCGGTGAAGCACGCGCGTCTCATTGAGCTACTTACTTGAGTTCGAGCCTCAACACCCCCCCCCCCCAATCCCCCCCCCCCTCCCCGGTTTTTTAATGATTTTTTTTGTTTTATCTTTTTTCCTACGACTATAGGTATCAAAAAAATATTAACCCTGCCATATAACATGATGTATTAATACTAGTTATGGTACTATCTATGGTAATCACTTATCATGTATCGTTTGTGCGATACAAACTTTTATTGAAGCAAATCCAAATGTTCCGAGTTTATATTTATTTTCTTTTTCGAAAAACAATGAAAAAAGTAAATTGAAAAATAGAAAGCAAGTGGTCTCGGTAAACAAAAACCAAGTGGGGATGAAATGTGCCCCTCAAGTAGTTTTCTGGCCAAGTGAAAAGTTCGATTCTTTCCACTAGCCAAGTGTTGCACCCTTGCCTAACCTTCGTATCTTGTGGAAACATTTGATACTTCAATTATTTAATTTATCTCTTAACTTATTTACACAAATGGTTCATGTAGTCTGGATAAAATAATATGTTTAGATAGTAAGCAAAAAATATAATATGTTTAAATATTAATTTTTTATTTTGTACAAGTTTAAATATTAAACAATACTAGTTTTGTGACATACCATTATCAATATCATCAGGCTACACCGTCACAAGACCGGTTAGACTTTTCATGAGTTTGAAATCGGGCTCTTCAAACTTATACCATAAGAGCATTCACAACCCTTTCTTTATAAATATATGAGTTCGCTCTCTATATTATAGAGAATTGTTATTAGTGGTTATGAGTGAAGGATAGAAAATATGTTACTGTTCATCTCTATATTTGATAAAACACTGTTCATCTCTCTTAGTCTTTTAATATATGTTAAAAATGGTTGTAAGTGAATGAGAGAGAAAATATAATAATAAAATATAAAATATATTATCTTATTAAAAATGAGAGAAAAAGGTTAGTAATTTTTAGTGTAATCTACCTATTCTAATAAAAGGGTAACTAGGGATGCCACATGGCAACACCACATTTATTTTTAATAAAATTTTCCCGCTTCTCTCTCTTATTAAATAACTCTATTAATTACTAATTATATTATTGAATTCTTTTTTGATTAAAAATTATTTTTAAAAAAATTTAGAAATAGATACTTTTTAATGTTTATTTCTAGAGAAACAAATTTTTATTAAAACAAATTTTCTAAGACATCATACTTTTTTTAAAATACAAAATATTTTAAATTTTACATTTTTAACATGTTTTTAAGCGAAATGTTTAATTTATTTTTTTTGGAAAAATAAAAAAGTTAAAAACAAAAATTTTTAAAGTTGATGTTATTGTTTTATTACTTATATTCCTTACTCATATATAATTTAAATCATATATTATTTTATAATTAATAAAATTTATTCTATTTAATATTATTTGTTCAACTCGTGTAATACACGGGTTCACTAAAGCTAGTTATAGAGATGGAGATAAGAAGCGGGTTGTGAATGTTTTAAGAAACTAGAGCAAGCCCAATAACAAAAGAAGATGTTAACATTATATAATGAGCCTTGAATATGGTAGTAAGGCCCATTTAACTCTCATATGGAGTTTGTGAAGGTCCACAGAAATCCAGTGTTGTATCTTCTTTTGTAGTTCTATTAGATCGTGTTGGGGTGATCGGAGAAGTCGCCGGAGATCGAACACCGGCGTAAAACCGTGAACCGATTCTTCTGATCCGGCGGTGGCGATATATACCATGGTGGCAGCAGGGGCGGCGTCATTCAGATGGATACTGCAAATGCACAAAGATGTACCAAAAGCCGCTAGATTCTACAAAGAAGGACTCGACTTCACCGTAAATGTGTGCACTCTCCGGTGGGCTGAACTTCAATCTGGACCTCTCAAACTCGCTCTCATGCATTCCCCCAGGTGAATCTCCATCTTACGCTTGTTTGATTTGAAGACACTTTCTCAATTTGTGGATTCGATTGTTAGGGTTTTACGGTTTTACGGTTTTACAGTTCTGTTAATTGAAGGGGTTAATTTGATTATTATTGTTTCGCTGATAGACTTGATCGACTTAACATTTGTCTTCTGTTTTGGAATTTGATGTTGGGATTCAAGATGTTTAATTTCCTTGATCATGTCAACATTGAAGATCGATCCTTTAGGTTTTTTAAGTGTATGGTAGCTGATCTGATAGTTTAATGTTTACTATTTACAGTGAGATTGCAGTCCAGAAGGGATACTCATCACTGTTGTCATTCACTGTGACTGACATTAACGATACTGTGACTAAACTCATGGTTTTAGGTGCAGAGATGGATGGACCTATTAAGTATGAGGTCCATGGAAAGGTAATAATAATGAAATTTTAGCAATCTGATTTATTTCAGTTCACTGTATATGATTGCAAATCTTGTCTAGTGGCTATTTAAAGGTTTTAACAGAGATATATAAGCTATATCATAAGTTGTTGTGTCTTGTAGAATATAGACAGAAGTTCTAGCCAGTATCTGCATATAAAATCACTTGTTTTAGTTATAGATGGCAAAATGGGTGGGTGGGCTAACAGGCAAAATTAGATTTTTTATTTTTTTTCATACGTCATGGAATGGGCTGGGTCGGGTTGAACGGAAACTGTTTTATAAGTATTTTGTTGAGATATTATCAGAATATCAGGTAGTTCTTATTACTACAGTGGTATCTATCTTTATATAGGAAAGAGATTTGGTGGGTTGTATGCATCGAAAGTACTCTTTTGGTGATTTTCGACCCGCATTACATGTGCTGTTTTAAGCGATTTTTCATTTCGCAGATTAGAGATAAAACATAACTGTTTTCATTGAAAATCAATAAAACACCTATAATTTCCTTGCTTTGTTGCCAGGTTGCTGCAATGCGGTGTATTGATGGGCACATGTTGGGTCTTTACGAGCCTGCTTGAAAACCTATCATCTGCATATTCCACCTACATTGCAACTGAGAAATAAGCTATTTTGTTTTGATTATAAACTCCATTTTGAAAAACAAGGAAATCGTAAGTGCCCCCTTCATTTCTTACATTTCTAGTACCTAAACACAAACATATAGTAACAGAAGTAGATTTGGTAGGTCTTTTGCATGTAACCATTTTGCATTGTGTATGATGCTCTTGGTCTCTTAGCCTGGTAGTGATGTACTATGATCTTGAAATTTTTACAATGTTTTTACCCTGAAAAAAAAAATTCAATAACAAAGACGAAAGTTTTGGGTATGCAGGTGCATACTCAAACTTGGGCATTGCCATACACAGTAATCATATAGCAGGGTACTTCATTATTCTTTTTTAAGACTATCCAACTAGACATAGGTACAGGTTAATAGAGCTTCGTTTTTGGTTTAACACTCCAACGTAGTTCAAATTTGATCATTTGCGTTGATTATTGTTTCCTTGTAAAATATGATCGCTTGACTCAGATGCGTTTGATGCAGTCAGAGTTGATATTTGGTTTGCTTGATGGTTGAGGACTATTGGATCATGGGACTATTGGAACATGATCAAATCTGCTTGCTGCTTGTTCCTGTATCTCAGGAGGTTGTATATCAATTTGTTTGAAACATGTTTGCTTGAGTGCCTTGCCCTTGATAGAATGATTTGAAATACTAAGCTTTTGCGTTGACTGGATGTGCTCGTAAAATGAATTAAGGACATCCGTCTTAGACTCATAGTTTGGAGTTTGAAGATACAAAAGTATTTATGGGATGGTAGGGGTGTCCATGGTTTGATTTGGTAGAAGTTAACAAATATTGTGGTTCGTTTACAGTTCCAGAACACAGTAAAACGCACCAGATTGGTTAGTTTTACCTGTCAAACTGTCTAATAGTGGTTTGGTTTGACCGTTAAATTGTAATAATTTTCTAAAAAAAGTTAGATGGTTTACTAGTTATGGTTAAATGGTTAATTGATCAAAATGTTACTATCTTAGCTTCTTCCTCAAGTTTTGTTTTCTTGTTCCAAAGTACAATAACTTTTAAACCAAGAGACGAGAACACACTTATAAAAAATTTGCAACAACTTTTAGATTAACATTTTCACTACTTTATTAGGACTTGAAAGGCAATTAGGATGAAACCCGATAAACCTCAACACATAAGGTTTCTTGTTCCTTAAGCATTGGAATCTTGGCTAAGTTGGCTGGATAATCAGAATACTCGCGTTCTGTAAATCATACTCGTGACTACTGTGGTCCAATGGTATGATTTTTATCTTTCCACAAATGTGGTGTGGATTTAATTTTTTATAAAAAAGTTAGGTCGGGTGAAATTATAAGTTGGTAATGTAAAAAAAAATGGTGGTGTGGTCAAAACAATCATGACCGTGTTTCACTTTTTCATCAAGATATTGATTTCATAATTAAATTTGTATTTTTTTTAATTCATTTTTTATCGATAACATCAACAAGATTTTATTAAAAAGACTACTAGCAAGATGGTAAAGCCCAAACATCAGTTACATCAAGAGGTTATTTAAATTAAAATTACACAAATGATGTCAATCTAAGTTCTTTAACCTCGTCCTATTTTGAAACCACAAATACGTGTTAACTATAACTTCCTCCTCCACCGATGTGGGATTAACCGATCTATTTTTGAAGATCAAGTCGTTTCTTGTCTTTCAAATATGCCACCATGTCGCCATATAATTGCAATGAATGACGGTTCTTAACTTCTGGTTGCAACTCAAGTCGCCACATATGTTGTTTTTTTTATTAATATAATGTTTTAATTAAAATTTAAATGTCAATAAGGATATGAAGTTTGTATATATTTTTAGTCTTGCTAAATATGTGCATTATTTTTCTAGATGCATAATGCTTCATTAAATATATATATGACTAAGTTTTGGAGTTTTTGATAAATTTGATTTTAATTTTAGTCTTGAAATCAATTTTCTAAGGTAATTATAGAAATACTTAATGCTCAGGAACTGGTTGTTAGGATTGTTTGTACACATCAAAATTAAAGATGTATTGATTCTATCAACAAACTTAAAGAACCAACCTAAGCGTACCGCATCCATGTTATTTGAATCCATTTTCAAATAATTCTAATTCTGACGCCAATTGAATTTAATTTGTTATGATATTGTTTAGAATATATATAATCACCGATTTAAACTTTTCAAATTTCAAATGATTATATTTTATAAATTATATATTTGTTACTATTATAAAATATGTGTTAGTGATTTATTATGTAAATACTGTTTGTTGTGAAAATGTTAAACTGTAGCAGTTGACCTAGTGTAATAATATGCGAGTGATGGCTTGTGCTTGAAGTTTTTGTAATCTTAGGTTTAAATATGACATAAGGAGGTTTTTTCACAACGGGATGTTTCCCCCCATATGGTGTTTTTGGTTATTAATGGTATGTTTTTGGTATGTTCCTGCTCGAGCCAAGTTTTTGACGAGCTGATCCCGAGTAACCACGAGCCGGCTTTGATTTGTTTATGCTCATAACCATTGTTAAATGTTAATGTTAGATTGAAATGTAAAAACATATCGGTAGATCAATTATTAGATTATTGGTTTTTACTTGAATTTTTACATTCGTATATCGTGACTTGACACAACCCTTGTTATGACAAAAAAAAATATTATTTAACGATGCATAACCAATTTGAAAATATGAATAAAGCAACTGCCATCAGCAGTTGCTTTTATTCTTTTTGAAATTTGCCACACAACTTTTGAGGATTCCCATTTTAACCCCTCAGCATCACACCTTTCATCTTCCCCTCACCATCACACCTTTCATATTCATTTGTTACTTTCAGTCATTATTTAGAGAGAGAAAGAAAGATGAGAGCTTGACGGAAGATTTTCCGGTTGGACCACCGTCAGCACACCACCACCGTCACCGTTGATGCCGGTTGCATGTCGAGCTCCTATCTTAATTCGATGTTGGACTGATCTCATATCCAATTTTGTTTTTGATTGTCACACCCCCGCTTATAGCGGAAACACAAGGATGTAACGGACGGGATCTTCATAACACCTGGTTAGTTTACAGAGACAAAATACATGCAAAGATCCACGTGTGATGACGTTACCCGACACAATGGTGACTTGTGTCGTGGTTAGTCAGTTCCACGACTATCATAGTCTATTAATTCAATGATACCAAATCTAACATACACAGTGTTCATAAACAAAAACAAATGATAGACAATACTAATGCAAATCTATTAAAATCCTGAGGGTCTCTACTAAGGCATCGGCTCTAGCTATCCTCTTTGATTATGATCACCTGAAAAGACATGCTCAAAAATGTCAACAATAATGTTGGTGAGCTTCGCAGGTTTGAATTACAAACATGTAATTGATGTTGTATAGAGTTTGTTGTGGAATACCGTGCATACAGTTATAAGCAAGCAAGATCACATAACATGAGTTTCATACAACCAAACCTAATGACCTACACAAAGAAACTTGTCAGAATATATTCACCCCAGGCCCGTTCCTGACAGTAGTGATGGTACTCACAAGTAACCATTCGTCAAGGGTGGGGGTGTCAACCCAGTAGTACTACTAATACCTATCCGTTGGTTTCAAACCCGGAATTAATGGTTGTAAGAGAACCATAAAGTAACATCATGTATGCATCAGATATATACTCACAAAACAGTATCACGTTGATTCCAAGTATAAAAATCGTATGTATATTGTACAGTATTGAAAACAGGTGAGCATATTTTTCCCCCATGTTTGTAAAAGTTTGAAACATTGTATAAGCATAAAAAGGGGCCACGAAACTCACCTTGAATTGATGTAATGAAATGAACAAGAGCTTCAAAGAATATGGGTAATGCACGATCAAACACGATCAACACCTATTATTAATTATAATTCAGACTTTAAAATGTGTTCAACGCGAATAGATACATTTGGTCGGATTCGGGTCGGTTCGGTTTGACGCGCACACGCACACAAATAGATATATATATATATATGTTACAAGATTTAAGTTTAATAATACGATTAAAGTTAAATCGAGGATTAGGGTTTCATTTGATATTGGGGGTTTTAATATCTAATTTAAATAAAATGATATAAACGGTTATATTGTGATCCCATGAAAGTGAAATATACTATTTGATCATTTTAATTTAGAGAAATACAAAGGAAACCTTAAAGTTTAATAACCTATATATATATATATATTAATATTCATGATTTAAACAATGATATATAGATAATGTTTGACCCTAAATAATAATTTAGTGATTTAACTCCTTATTTAAAGTCTATTTTTATAAAAATAATTATTTATGAAATTTGTAAATAATATTTATAAAAATTATTAAGGTTTTTAAATGAAATAAATTTACAGAAAATAATAGGAAACATTTAAAATAAGAGAAGTTTATAAAACTTATTTTTATAATTTTTAGAAACTTTTATGTATTTTTAAAGGTTAAAAAGCTTAAAAAAATAGTTGTAGGTAGCCGGGTTCGAACCCGGGACCTCCAACTCACACACCCACACACATACCAGTGAACAAAGGCATCCAGCCGCGATGGAACTCCGTCCCATTTGTTTTTAAACAGATTAGCCAAGTTTCCCCTAAATCCCTTAGAACCCTAATTCGATTTGATCCAATTTGAATCCCAATTCGTCAATGTTAACGAAATTAATCTTGGGGCTTTTGATCCCCAAGTAGAAACGAGTATAATGATGTGTGTAATTACCCTTATAAGGTTCGAATTGAGGTTTGTCCCAACGAATAACAAGCTGCGCTTGCGGATCCAAACGATGAACAATCTTTGATGAAAATCAAATTAATTGCACAGATAGCTTCAAATGATGCTTATGATCGAAAGCCCTCTGTTAATTTCAAGTTATAAAGGCCAGAGGGTGGTGTTTGATAGAGTTGCAGGTTCGATGAAGACGATGATCGATTTCCGTTTGTTTATGTGTTTTTGATTGGAATTGCAGGTTGTATTCAATTTATAGTGAGATAAAGTTCGAGTAGGGTCTATTTAATTTGATTATAATGTCGTTTGAGTGTTCTTTTGAGCTGGAATCGCATCCAAGAATAAAGTGAGATTGTGAGCTGTTAATTGCCTGATTAAACGCGTTTTAATGTTGGATTCCAGTTCGAATTAGGTCCACGGAATGATTTTAAACCGATTGTGCGATTCAATTTCGGATTTTTGAGGTTTTGGCCTCGCCGGAGTGTCGCCGGAGCTCGGCCGGAATAGTGGCCGGAAATACGGGGGGTCGGCGGGGGTTGATTGTGTAATTTTAAAAATTACACATTTGGTCCCCGTGGTTTGAATTGTTATAATTTTATTCAAAATTGACAATTAACCCCCTAAACTAATATTATTATTATTATTATTATTATTATTATTAGTATTATTGTTATTATTATTGTTATTATTGTTATTATTATTATATTATTATTATTATTATTATATTATTATTATATTATTATTATTATTATATTATTATTATTATATTAATATTAACACGAACGTGTATACGAAAAGTTCGGTTAAAACGATAAATAGACTATATATAAAAAATGATAAATACGTGAGGATAGTTAATACACACGGAGAGTTAACGAGCTTTATGTTAATTGACGGACCTGTCGGTGACAGACGTCGCACACCATCACATTCACCACATGATCCTCTATAAGAAAAAAAATCTTAGGTTTCCTTTCTGATTTAGGAATATCTTGAATGTTTCTAGAACTTTGTTCATCAAAAGGTGAGCATGAAGCCATAGGTAGATCATAGTGATTCTCTTTTCTTTCTTGATGCAGTTTGTGTTTTCATTTTCTGAGGTACACTTTGAAGAACTTTCGAGTTCTGATGATGTATCAAAAGAATAAAAATCATCATCGATTAAGCTGACTGCTTTAGTGTTTACTTTATGTGCAATGGCAGAGCCATTAGAGGTAAAAAGAGAGCCTAAAGTGTGTGGCTGGAACTGAAAGAAGCCACAGCTGATGTCATCATCTGATGATTCGTTGTCAGCCATATCATCAAATCCATCTGTATCATCTGAGCTGTCACATAAATGTGAAAGTAGACCCACAATGTTCTTTGCTTGATATTGTGAGATGTCACATTGATGGTGGCGATGGTGGTGTTTTTGTTGTCGTGTCGTCTCCCTTAGGGATGCTCGGTGGTGGCAGCGTGGGTGTGTTACTGGTGCCCGGCGGAGGCAAATGTCCGTTCGTTTTCCTATGCACAGATGTCGTGGTGGTGGTGGGGTTTTGGCCTCTGATGATCTCTATTTAGTGGGTCTTGATGGGGGTT
>JABSNV010000206.1:0-149494 GCA_024085815.1 Flaveria linearis
TACATGAAACGAGTATATATAGAGGATAATTATTCGATTTCATATTCATTTTATAATCACTAGTTCTTCAAAACAGTAAGAATTAGTTCTAAACCGTTTTACAACCCAATTCCTCAAGACAATTTCCTCATCCGGTTTCAAGCTGATTTCTTTCTCTGGTTGCTCAAACCGGTCCTAACCGAAAGTTTTAATAGGTCCTGGCCAATTTCTAGGATTACCGGTTTGAAACCGGTTTCGGGTCGAGTTTAGACCAGGGTTGGTTCCTCAACCAGATTTTGGGCATGTCCAAGTATCCATGTGAAAGTGTGAACTATGAAGCCCAAACGTTATAAAAATGAACCCAATTATCTTCATTTGATCCTTCAAAGTTAAACAGAAGCCCAAATTCATATGACTATTTGAGCCTAAATACAAAACTCATTTCCTTACATTTGAACACTGTGAGTGAAACTATGAGCCCTTCATCACTTTTTGTAACAAAATACAAAACCCATGACAACATGTTGCATAAACAAAAGTCTTGAAATATAAGATGGCAAACATATTAGTTTTTAAACACGTATTACTTGGCTGGAAATATTAATTACCCGACTGATTTTAACTGAGATCAGTTGTAGTTTTGATTACAATTTTTGTGGTTCCATTATCATTTTAGTGATAATGATTAAAAAGATACTAAAAATAAAGAATGTAAGCAAATATCAACATCTTATTATCAAAAATATAAACATAAAAAATAAATGATATATATATATAAAACTTTTTTTGTAAAAGAAAAATCACATTTTATTGTTAAACTAATAAAAAATATACATTCGAAAAGGATATAAATGTAACTACAAACTTCTTTTTATGACAAATTATGAATATATATTTATATGTGGTTTAATGAGTGAAGTTGAATTGAGGGTCTGACAGATTACTAAAGAAGCCAAAAGTACATGAAGAAACCAAATTATATGCATCTGTTTTACTAATTACAAACCCTTTTTCATTTCTGACATTTTTCCATTTTTACTCCTCCTTGGCATTTATTACTCAGTGCACACTCCCATCACTCTTTTAATTATTTTTCGTAAACTTAGAACTATATACGGTTTATTTTGTCTATAATACTAAAATATACATAGGAGTCAGAAACTAGGTGTATTACATTTGGGCTAGCGTGAAGAGTACTTCTACCGTCAAATAATCAACTACATAATAGAAACAAAAACATTATATCAAGATAAATTTATTTTACCATCTAACAATCTAAATTTATATTGGTATCAAGATATATGAGATATTAAATTTTATATTTACCGACCGACATTGTTCTCAAATATGTTGAACATCATAGACATTAAAGAGTTTGAGAACCCTTTTAATAATAAGTATAATTGTTTTAAACATATCATCAATTTTATCAGTATAATTGTTTCAAACATCAAATACAATCATTTTTATGAGTGTAATTGATTTAATACGTTTTTTGATATATATACAAATACAAGATTTAAATACCGTTTTAACGATGTTCTTCGATGATGAACCGGATCCAACCCGATTTGACCCGAACCGGACCGAAAAATATATTATATTATGATAGCGAAATGATTCTTAAAATTTTCCGCCCCCATAAAAAAATTTTCTGGATCCGCCACTGCGTGTAGTGCGAGTACAATCTACGCTTCCAAACTATATTTTATCTTTTGTTTGTAGAAATGATATGTGACGTGTTTATTTGTATATACGTTCAACTAAAGCCATTCAACTCATAACAAACCCTTCTTAACCCGATCACAACCGAGCCATCTCGTACGCATTATTTCAAACATTTATAATTAAAATCATTCCATTCTTATAAATACATACATGAAATTCTTCCATAAATAAAACCATTTCAAACTTTGAAACTGCATACAAACAAAACAAGCTTCATGTGTGACAAAAGGTATCTTAAATTTACTTTGACATATTGTAAACGACGATTTACCCCTCATCTGCAATGGTTTCACACTTTGTCTCAAGTGATTCACTTACTTCCCATTTTTAGAATGTTTTGGGAAATCAAGTGTACGAGGATGATGGCTTCAGCTAGTCTAGTTTTGACGTCACGTGCTCATCACGTGGCCTGTCTTTCATTCGAGTTATCAAGGGCTGACACGTGTGTCAGCTGTCAGAGGTGTCAATTCATGAGTGATGTCATAATTGGGATGTCAGATTAACCGTGTAGTGTAAAACGAAAGCGTGCATATATATAGTTTACTAGAGTACAACATGTTTATGCATTAGGTATAAGTTGTTGAAAGAGTCAATGAGAATGTTGTGGTTATTATTTGTAAACTTTGTTAGTTAAACATCCGGTGTGGGTGCGTGACAGGTGCGTGAGAAGTCATGTGGCACCTTACACATGCTTGAAACACCACGCCGCTAATAGTGAGAAAGATATTCTCTAAAGCGGGTGACAATGCATGAAATGACTCGTCATCTAAACGAGCAAAAACAACTGAGTCAAACGTATGAGAGTAGTACCGGTGGATCACGTCCAATCAACCTCAATGATTCAGACTCGGATAGGATGAATTCCTCGACGGAGAACCAAGATTTCCATCCGGGAGGAATACGTCAAAATGGCCAACAACATAAACATTACCCCATGCAATTCGAAAGTTTTTTTCCTCTTGATCCTTTTCAATGATCACCTTCATATACCCTCCATCACGCCACTCTATCACGTCCAGATATGGTGTTGCAGACTTGCAGGCACGATAGATAGGATAACGCTCCATTACACATGATCTATAATTTAAAGTTAAAATGATAATTAATAATATAAACTTTACGACTATTATCAAAGATTTCAAGCCTAATATTCAGATATGCACATTGCTACTTTGAATCATTCCTATTATAAATTTTTGGTTTAGTTTTTTTTTCCCTTTTTTTTTTTTTGTGGTAATGATTATGTGTGACTGGTTTTGAAATAATTTATTCACCGGCTTGTAATGGTAAGTAAGCATGCTAAATTAGCAATAATTGTCCATTTGTTGAAGAAGATTCCTGAGCACTTCAAAAAAATTGACCCATGAATTTTATTCTTTTGTTCTAGTTTTGAGTGCCATTTCACACTATTGGTTATAATTTGCGAGCTAACACTAAAGTAACCTTTGGTTCTTACCTTAGTTTATATAAAATGACAGTTCAATAAAAAAAAACCTAATAAGAAGCTAGCAATGATTCTTAATTAATTAGATTTAAGATGAAATATCTCAAAATTTTATTAAAATAATAAAAAAAATTTGATTTGAAGTCTCATATCTGATTAAAATATAAATAGAAGATATTAGATTGGATCAATAAATTTTTTACATAACGTAAGTTTTCTCCTAAATGTGGTTTTAAGTTGGGATATATATGACGACAAACTAATGTACAATCTTATCTTCGAGGACATGCCAGTATTATGTCCTAAAATTCCGTACTCGAGTGGTGAATGTGATCGGAATGGATCATTAGCGATCCAATTAGTCATTAAAATGAACATAAAAGAGAGCCTACTAATCATATATATTTATATAATATATATATTATATATATATATATATATATATATATAATTTCAGAAAATGTAATTAATGTATTCTATAACAACTTGTTGATAATTGGCCATTTTTAAAATACATATACTTTAGGAAAATATGAATAGTATATTTTAGCGATTGAAGAAAAGTAGAAACTTGTTAGACGATTTTAAAACTAGGAAATTTATTTTACACTACAAGAAAATCTGGCAATAGCGGCGACGCCATTAGCGGCGACAGGTCCATTAGCGGCGACACCATTAGCGGCGACACCAATAGCGGCGACCTGTCGCCGCTATTGATGAGGAATCCATTTCCACTTTTTTCAATCAGATCTGGCCGTTGATCGTGCAATAGATCTAAGGATGCCATTCTTATAATATTGTGCAAGTTAGAGTTGATCTATCCTCCGGCGTTTTTTGACATTATGGTTCATTTAGTTTTGTATTTACCTGATGAAGCGATTCGTGGTGGTCCTGTATGTATGAGATGGATGTATCCGTTTGAAAGATATATGAAAAACTAAAAAATTATGTCAGAAACAAAGCAAGGCCGGAAGGTTGTATAGCTGAAGGTTATGTTGCTGAAGAAGCTCTATCATTTTGTTCGAGATACCTTCGAGATGTTGAGACTCAGTTTAATCGCCCTGACAGAAACGAGGATGTCATTATCCAAAAAAGAACGTGTATGCATTTGAGTCTAAATGTCGTCCGGCTAGTGCAACAAAGATGAAATACCTTTCTCCAAGTTGTATATGTTGGTCATCGGTGATTCTTAGATGCTAACCATGAGTGGAGAACAAGTTTAGAATTTAACGGAGAACCCGAGATCAGAGCCCCTCCGAAACAGTTTAATGATACAGACATAGAAGCACAAATTAGTCGTCTACGCCATCATTTGTCGGGTAAACATCCCGATTTTGGAGGTGTAAATCAAAGCGGGAGGAGTTTGAGTTGAACTGGTCGAAACGAAGCATATTTTTTGAACTTGAGTATTGGTCTTCTCTGCAGCTAAAACATAACCTAGATGTGATGCATATCGAAAAAAATGTGTGTGACAGTTTGTTGGGTACTCTTCTAATGAATGAAAAGAGCAAAGATACGCCAAATGCACGTGTTGACCTGAAAAATCTAAATATTCGAAGTAGGCAGTGGTTGGAGAAAAAGAATGGCAAGTGGTATAGTCCACATCCAAAATACTCATTGAAGATCAGTGATCGAAAGTTATTTTGTGAGTTTATAAAGGATGTTAAATTGCCTGATGGGTTCGGATCTAATATCAGGAAGAGAGTGGTAGATAACAATACTAATATTACTGGGTTGAAATCTCATGACTGTCATATTCTCATGCAGCGTTTAATACCGATTGGGGTTAGATGCTTTTTGACAAAGATACTTATACACCAATAGTTGATCTTTGTACGTTTTTAAGCAACTCTGCTCAAGAACACTATTGGTCGAGGATATGAAGAAAGCTAAGGATGCCATTCTTATAATATTGTGCAAGTTAAAGTTGATCTATCCTTCGGCGTTTTTTGACATTATGGTTCATTTAGTTTTGCATTTACCTGATGAAGCGATTCGTGGTGGTCCTGTATGTATGAGATGGATGTATCCGTTTGAAAGATATATGAAAAAACTAAAAAATTATGTCAGAAACAAAGCAAGGCCGGAAGGTTGTATAGCTGAAGGTTATGTTGCTGAAGAAGCTCTATCATTTTGTTCGAGATACCTTCGAGATGTTGAGACTCAGTTTAATCGCCCTGACAGAAACGAGGATGTCATTATCCAAAAAGAAACGTGTATGCATTTGAGTCTAAATGTCGTCCGGCTAGTGCAACAAAGATGAAATACCTTTCTCCAAGTGGTGTCGAAGAAATCAAAACAATAATCACCGGTGGGTCGTCGAGAATGTAATCATCGAAAAATTTGGGATCGCCCTACAATCAATGATGGTGTCATGGAGAACATTCAAAATGTTGACAATGACTTGACAGAAGATCTTGACGTTGTTCACAACCACTCTTCATCTAATAGCATACTTTTCATTGACTTCACACAATACTTTCATAACATACCTCATGTCACCGAAGACGAGACTCCAAGTGAAGTTAATCCGCCAACTGTTACCGCTGAGAGGTGTTTGAAGACGAGGATGATTATGATGAGGACGATTCTGATTATGACACCGAAGAGTCTGACGAAGATACTGAAGTATATGAGGGTGACTCTGATTGAAACATTTGTTAGGATTTGTATATGTATTTATTTATTTAAACCTTTGTTTGTATTTCATGTTGTACTACAAAACTTTCTTCTTATTTTAACATTATGTTCTAAATCTTATATTTCAAGACATGTTTTCATTGTGGATTGTTCTCGTATACCTTATGGCTGATGTGATGAGTCACGGAGGTGATGGCGCGGGGGATCCACCACTTCCTCCATTTGACACTCATGGGAGTCACGCGTTAGACGGTAATGGTTATTATAATTAATTTATATACTATGTTTATTCAATTATTATTAATATATGATGCAATCAATGATTTTTTAATCTGATTACAGGCACGCCTTCTCGTAAAACAAGAGGCAAGGCGAAAAATAAGAAATTGCAGCAAGAGCTAGCTAAAAAGGGAGGACCTTTATCTCTACCCTTTGATAGAGCTGCCACGTATACCCCCGTTGGCGAACTTAATGATATGTTTGTTCGCGAGGTGGGGATATACATGGAAGCTAATTTACCTTTTAATGTTCGTTCGTATGAAATCTTTCCGATGCTCAGAAGAATGCTTTGGAAGAGCATATGGCGGTAAAATTTTATAAGTTATATGTTTGTTATTCATTTTTACATAAATAACTTTTATTTTGTTGAACTTAAATGTAGCGACGCTTTGACTTTGATGAGATATTGCGAGATCGTGAGCGCGCACAGATAGAGGGTGGAATCCGTGCGGTGTTTCTCAAACGATTTAGAGATCGGAAAATGTGGCAAAAAAACATTTTGATCGGGTTGGAGGCTACGATAATGTAGAACAAGCAAGGGTCAATCCTCCAACAGGAATGAATCATGATAATTGGAACAAAACCGTTGACTATTTTATGAGTGACGCATATAGGAATGTGTCAAGTTCAAACAAATCAAATCGTCAACAACAAATATATACAAACCGTGGGGGGACTGCTTCATATAGTAGTTATTGTTATAAGCAGGTAATGATTTAAATTTATATATTTGTGTATTATATATTAGCATTTTTAATATATAACATACTTTTTAAAAACAGAATAAAAGCAGACTTGAAACGTTCCATGATGCTCATACTGGGACATTTGATAGCGAGGTAGCAGAGCAACAATATGTAAGTATTTCTTAAAAGTATAATTTTTAAATATATATTTATGTATGTATAAATATGTAATATATTTTTGTTAATTAATACAGAACCAATTAAAGGAAAGGTTTGATGAGCTAAGTCAAACCCAAAATCAAGAAAGTGGATCATCACGCTGAATGAAGTCGATATCTTTGAGTCGGTGTTGGGACAACGGCGTGGACATATTCGGGGGATTGGGCGTAAACCATTTTCATCTGCAGGGACGAGTTCTTTTGTTCATGATCATGAACAAACTCCTCAGTCGTTTACACAGGTAAGTGCATCATAGTTGGATGTGTTAAGTTCATCATAGTTCACTTAGGTTTATTATGACTTTTTATCCCTAAAATAGACTTTAATTATCTAAGTTTAGCTTAAACGGGTCAAAATGGGTGAAAACAACATGATTTGAGTTAAAACGGGTCAAAATGAGTTAAACTTGGATGTGTTAAGTTCATCATAGTTCATTTTGGTTTTTTATGACTTTTTATTGCTAAAATAGACTTTAATTATCTAAGTTTAGCTTAAACGGGTCAAAATGGGTGAAAACAACATGATTTGAGTTAAAACGGGTCAAAATGAGTTAAACTTGGATGTGTTAAGTTCATCATAGTTCATTTTGGTTTATTATGACTTTTTATCCCTAAAATAGACTTTAATTATCTAAGTTTAGCTTAAACGGGTCAAAATGGGTGAAAACAACATGATTTGAGTTAAAACGGGTCAAAATGAGTTAAACTTGGATGTGTTAAATTCATCATAGTTCACTTAGGTTTATTATGACTTTTTATCCCTAAAATAGACTTTAATTATCTAAGTTTAGCTTAAACGGGTCAAAATGGGTGAAAACAACATGATTTGAGTTAAAACGGGTCAAAATGAGTTAAACTTGGATGTGTTAAGTTCATCATAGTTCATTTTGGTTTTTTATGACTTTTTATTGCTAAAATAGACTTTAATTATCTAAGTTTAGCTTAAACGGGTCAAAATGGGTGAAAACAACATGATTTGAGTTAAAACGGGTCAAAATGAGTTAAACTTGGATGTGTTAAGTTCATCATAGTTCATTTTGGTTTATTATGACTTTTTATCCCTAAAATAGACTTTAATTATCTAAGTTTAGCTTAAACGGGTCAAAATGGGTGAAAACAACATGATTTGAGTTAAAACGGGTCAAAATGAGTTAAACTTGGATGTGTTAAATTCATCATAGTTCACTTAGGTTTATTATGACTTTTTATCCCTAAAATAGACTTTAATTATCTAAGTTTAGCTTAAACGGGTCAAAATGGGTGAAAACAACATGATTTGAGTTAAAACGGGTCAATATGAGTTAAACTTGGATGTGTTAAGTTGATCATAGTTCATTTTGGTTTTTTATGACTTTTTATTGCTAAAATAGACTTAATTATCTAAGTTTAGCTTAAACGGGTCAAAATGGGTGAAAACAACAAGATTTGAGTAAAAACGGGTCAAAATGAGTTAAACTTGGATGTGTTAAGTTCATCATAGTTGTTTTAGGTTATTATGACTTGGATGTGTTAAGTTCATCATAAGTGTGTTTGTTTAACATCATTAATTGACACTTCATATACTTAGCCAAGATATAAATGTATATTTTGTTTTTGTAGGAGCAAATTTCAAGTCTATTTCAAAACGCGCAATTTATGTCACAAATGACGCAATTAATTGCTTCGCAAAAGGCTCCAAATCAAGTCGAAGAAGAGGATTCAGACGAGGGGGATGAATAGCATGCTTGGATGATTGGATGATATTGTGTAGTGTAATTAAACATGACTTAATTATCTATATGTATGATTGGATGATATTTTGTACGTAATCTAGATTGTAGTTTATGTATAATTTTATGATATTGTGTAGTGTAATCTAGATTTGATAAACATAGGTTTATTTTGGCTGGAAAACAGGATTTCCAAAAAAAAAAAAACAAAAAAAATTAAAAAAAAGACTATTAGCGGCGACATATGTCGCCGCTAATAGTCGCAAA
The DNA here is from genome assembly GCA_024085815.1 of Flaveria linearis. Classification (NCBI taxonomy): domain Eukaryota; kingdom Viridiplantae; phylum Streptophyta; class Magnoliopsida; order Asterales; family Asteraceae; genus Flaveria; species Flaveria linearis. The sequence goes on from JABSNV010000206.1 coordinate 8,951, forward strand.
ATACCATTAGGTGGCGACAATTATTAGCGGCGATTTTTTGGTCAATAGCGGCGACACTTTTAGCGGCGACTTATTAGCGGCGACTTTTTGGTCAATAGCGACGAACTTTTAGTGGCGACTTATTAGCGGCGACTAGTCGCCGCTAATAGTAATAGCGGCGACATATAGGGGTATTAGCGGCGACATATGTCGCCGCTAAAGGTCTTATTCCTTGTAGTGTTAGGACATACAAATATAAAAAAATAGTATTTATTTTAGGGCTTTGGGAGTATTTGTTTCATGATTGTATGTTATCCTCGAAGTTACTAATACTACAACTTTTCAAGCAAAATAAAGTTGTTTCACTTTTTGGTTAAAATAACAATTCATTACATCAAAGTTAAATTACTTTTACCTTTATGTAAAAATATTTTTTTTCTAGTCCATGTAAAATAGTTTAGTAAAAAAAAATAGACGGTAGGATATCTTTATACCTCCTAATATACTCTACATTCTTGTCCTAACTTGAGTGGTAATTATCTGATTAGCACATATGTTAGGACTAAAATAAATAATTTTTATTTGAAGATCATCAAAATAGTCATTTGATATTTGAACAAACTTTATTTTTATTATCAAAATAGTCTTTTACTAAAAGTTTTATCCAAAAAAATCGACAATATGGGAGTGTCACTTTTCTTTTTTCTTGACAAGTCGACGATATTTTATCAAATATATTGCTATCTAATTAGATAGACGATATATTCTTATTCTTATATAAACTAAAAAAGAATTAATTATGCAAATAGTCTATGTGATTTAACGAAACCACATATTTAGGTATTAACCTTTTTCAGTTAGGCTTGTGGTTTAAAATTTGTAAACACCCTAGGGGTATTACGGGTAACGCTTGCCAACTTTTAACTAAGTGCATTCCCACATGTCAAGCATGTGAGACATTATTATCAATTCCTACGTAACATTTGATTTAATTACATATATGGTTCTTTGTGGTTTAGGCAAAATAAGGGTGGAAGGGGCACGTGCGCCTTGAGGCCATGGCGTGCGTCAGCGCCGCCCAATACCACCGCCAACACCCCTTAACGCCATACCATCGTTGCCTTTAGGGTATGTTGTCGGGTTAGAAATATAAACCAATATAACACAAATATTTTACACTAATCTCCAATATCTTCTACTCATTTTCAACCTTACAAAAATGTCCCATCAATTTTATATTCCCTCTTCGTCTTCGGATAGTTCCGACTTTGACGGTTTAGAAGTTTTTAGCCTTATTGCCGAATACGTCGACATAGAAAGTTCAAGAAAATGAATCTAGAAACGTGATGATGTATGAGATAATAAAGTTCTTATGAACGATTGGGAGGACCCGAAATACAAAAACGAGATGTTCAGAAATAGATTTCGGTTGCTTCAGGATTTATTTTACGGATTGTTGAAGATATACGTAGCAACTCAATGGTTTCAAGAAGGGTTTAATATGAAGGTACGTGGAAAGAACGTTTTACGCCAATACAACAATGCACTTTCACAATATCAACTCGCAATGGGTAATTCACCCGACATATACGACGAATATTTATCAATGTTTGCTAGGACATCAAGTGAGTGTCTTAAATATTTTTGCAACACTATTATTATTTTATACGGTGATGAATTTTTACGAAGGCCCACTAGCCATGACATTGTATTATTGTACAATAAATATCAATATAGATATGGCATTCTGTGAATGCTCGGTAGCAATGTTTTGAAAACCGGACCGGACCGGCCGGTCCGACCGGTTCGACCGGGAACCGGACTCCAATCCGGTCCGGTTCGGTGCTTAAAACCGGTTTAACAGTGAACCAGTGGTCAGACCGGTTGAACCGGTCGAACCGGCGGTCGGACCGGTGGTTGAACCGGTTGAACCGGCTTTTTTATAAAATTTTTTATTTTTTTGTAATTTTTACATAAATACGGTTCGGTTCTTATATACGGTCCGACCGGTTGAACCGGTCTGACCAGTGAACCGGTAAGGTGTCCGGTTCACTGTCCGGTCCGGTTTTAAAAACATTGCTCGGTAGAATTGATTGCACTCATTGGGCTAGGAGAAATTGTCCTACGCATTTGCAAGGCCAATATCATCGAGGGATCAAGAGGGTCCAACGGTCATTCTTGAAGTTGTGCGTCACAAGATTTATGGTTTTGGCATACGTATGTTGGTGTAGTCATTTCTAATAACGACATCAATGTTCTCCATCAATCTCCACTTTTCACACCAGAATTGAATATAACCGCCACTAGTTGTTCGTTTCATGTTAACGGACATCAATATAAGCGTGGTTACCACCTAGTCGATAGTATATATCGTTTTTTTGTCAAGTTTTATGAAATCATATTCTTATATTGTTGAGTACAAAGAAACAAAATTTAAAAAGGTTTAAGAGTCTGCAAGAAAAAACATGGAACGAGCTTTGGGTGTTTTAAAAGAAAAGTGGCAAATATTTGCATGACCGGCTAAAGCGTTGACGATAGAAAAAAAAAAGAAATAAAAAATATACACATGCATTATACTCCATCATATGATTATAAAAACTGACGGCAACGCTAATTCTTCCATACAGATTCAAGACCCACTGACTAAATCAATTGAGAACGAAAATATAATTTTAGAGTTGCGCGATGAGGACACAGTTTTTAGGCTTGGATTTGATCTTGTAGAACATGTTACGGAGAATGTGGATATCATGGTTTCAGAGAAAGAAGACTAGTTTATTAGTATAAGTTATTTTTAACTTTTAAGTTGTGTATTTTAAAGTAGTTTTTACTTTTAGGTTGTAGCATTTTAAATTTTATAAAGTTCTTGTTTTAGAAGAAAATTTATGGTATGGAGTGGCATGATTGTCCTTCCAAAATTTGTGGTGTACCATGGTCTAGGCTCGTCAATTTTATCCATACCCAATTAACCTGCCCAACCGATCTCACCTATACCCAAAGAAACTCAACCCGGAAAAACCTATTACCCGAAAACCGATTAAACCGATTCTTATTCGGGTTGGGTTTCGGATAGCCTTTATAATCTCAAAAACCCGAATAACCTGAAATCTATATAATCCAATCAACACCCATTATAATTAAATAAATTGTTTGTATACACTTATTTGGATTGTCCAAATTAAGAGAATTGTTTCTATACAATTATATATTTAAAAATATTTTATAATTTATAAAAGTAAACTAATTTAAGTGTCCTAATTTTATAAGAGTTCAAAAGAAAACTCATTAAAAGCTACTAAATTCATTCTATCGTTGGATACCTAAAACCCAACCTAAACAATCTGGTACCCTAATAATCGGAAACTAATTAAACCAATTGTTATTAGGATCAGGTTTCAGGTAAACTTTCAATGTTAAAAAACACTAATAACCCAACCAATTTAACCTAAAATCTGATCAACACCCCTAGTGGTTGCCATGGTTTGATGTGACATGCTTTCATAGGTTGGTTTATGATGGAGTGGGACACTCAAGGCATGAGTGCCCCCTCCACCCTAATGGATTTAGGTACTAAGCAAAATAAGTAACTTAATTTGTTACAAAGTTAAAAGTTAATACCCATATTATTTTTTTGCTATTTTGCAACTTAAGATAATGTCCTCACGTGTTTGACAAGTGAAGAAGTATTTTGTTAAAGGTTGATAGACTTTGGTCCTAATACCTGATGGTGTTTCAAAGTTTAAACCTCAAGCTTCATTGTTACTAAAAATAGTTAATACCTAAATTGTGATTTACGCTAAACCCACAAAGACTACTTGTATATTAACTCTAAGAATTGTTTAAGTAACCAAGTTACTAAAACAATCCCTAAAAAAAACTAAGTTAATGACATGAATGGTTCCCTGTATACAAAACGACTGAAATGCTCTTCAACTAGATAGAAAATTTAACGTAATTTTAATATTCAAACTTATTAAAAAATTAATGAATTATTATCTAAACTTGTTATGTTGTCCAAACCATAAGACTATCTGTATGATTCACTCAAATGTTATTAGGAAATCGACAATATTTTCATCACGCACATGGCATTTGATATTTTTCACACATTTCGTCTATCCCATCACCTAGCTTCAGTTTTCATTTAATGTTTTAGGATATGATTAAACTTTTATTACATTTTAAAAAATAAAAAAAAAATGAATTTGTGAGACTCACTTAAAAACAAAAATTACCCAACCCCACTCTACTGTATGTTGTCAAGTCAATTTGACCTAATCTTCTTTCTTACATTTTCCCTCATTCGAACCACATAAAACTCCATCTATACTTCCTCTACTGTCAACCTTTTTGTTTAAAGGACGAAGCATTACCAACGACTGATAAACATTGTTTGAGGGTTGGATCGGACCGGCCGGTTCGACCGTGATTCGCCGTAGCTACCGATCAGATCAGGGGTGATTCGTTTTGGGGGCATTGAACCGGCCGGTTTATCCCGAGTCGGCGGTTGGATTCGGTCGAACCGGGGGTTGGACCGGTTGGATTGGTTTTTTATCTATTTTTAAAATATTCAGTATTTTTTTGACATATTTCATTAAATAATTAAATTTTATCAAGTTCTCATAACCGGTCCGACCAGTGAACTTGTAATACGTTCGATCCAATCTGTTTCTAAAAATATTGCTAATAAATCTATTATGAAGCACCACCAAATCAAGCTACACAAAACAGCCGTGAGTTGTTGAACTCCACCCCTATGAAATCATTTGAAGTGTAGTTAAAATTGCTGTAAAAGGACGATCCACAATGAGAAAAGATGTACGTATAAATCTAGAATTTCTTATTTCTTGGATAATTTTTGGAATTATGCAAACACTTTTAGATAAAACCAAAAAAGTTCTACAAGAACGAGAATTAAATTTCTTAGAAAAAATTGTATCTTCAAATCAAACCAAAACATCCCTTCTATAGGCAGTGAATGGAATAATCACCGGCTTTCATTGAATAAGCATAACTCTCGTCAAAAAAGTTATGTAAGTTGGTGGTTAAGTATTCATAGTAGGTTTCTCATTTCGATATAAGTATTTGTCGTATATAATGAGGGATGGTTATGACTAGTTTGAGTGAAAAATGAAGAAAATTCATAAGGATTGTACCGTGATTTCTCATATTTAGGGAAACACGTTACAACCCCATAAATTTTATAATATTCTTAAAAGTAATTGTAAGTGGAGAGGAATTAAAAAATAGTAATAAGGATATAAAAAATATTATCTAATTGTAAGAGAAAGTAAAAAAAAGAAGGTTTTTAGTGTAAATATAGGGACGAAGAATGAGAAAATAGTGTGAATGATCTTAAATGGTTACATTATGAGGAAACCCCTCAATAAACAACAGTAAAAACTCTATCAATAGCAACATAATTATCATTACTTGCGAATTAAGTTGCAACAAATGTAAGTTGTTTCTGCTTTGCTTAGTTAAGGGAATTAATCCTAAACTAGATTCATATGTGAAAGAATAGGTTGGGTAAGCAAAGAATAAAGGGGGTGAAAATCAGGGTAGATTTCCATATTTTTTAAGAGTTTTAATTAGTTTATTAGTCTTAAATTAATATTTAAATTAAAATGTTTGTCATTAGTTTGGTTGGCAATTAGACTGTTATCAAAAACACCAATCGATTCACAAGAATTGCATGAATACCATTGATAAACCGAGAACTAATCGAGAGTTACAGAAATGAAAGCATTACATGAATACTCATAGCTCGAGACCTAATAAACTGGATGACGGCTAACAGACAGAAACGAAAACTAACAACCTCTTAACAAACTATTAAGAAGTTTACACTAATGACCCCTCAACTATGAAACACAAGCTAAACACATACAACAATAGACAACTATAGAGAATTGTCACAAACGGTCCCTTAACATGAACAACCCATATAAACCAAGACTTCTTTCTCAACAACAATCTCCACCTAAGTCTTGGTTTAAGATCAACCAAGCCTTAAGTAATCAACACAAAATCTGAACTTTACTCCCGGTGGAGCTTTTGTCAACATATCAGCTGGATTAGAATCCGTATCAACCCAACTTACCTCTACCTCTTTAGAGCAAACCACATCTCTTATAAAATACAACTTAACATTAATGTGCTTAGTCCTTTCGTGAAAAACACTGTTCTTAGTTACCTGCACTGCCCCAGCATTATCGCACCAAACCTTAACAGCTTCCACCTTCACACCTAAATCTAAAACAAATCCTTTAAGCCAAATTGCCTCCTTTACTCCCTCAGTCAAAGATATAAACTCTGCCTCAGTTGTAGATAATGCAACCACATGCTGCAACTGTGACTTCCAACTCACTACATTGCCCATAACCATGAAACAATACCCTGTAACAGACCTACTAGAATCAAGGTCCTTAGCATAGTCTGAATCAACAAAACAAGGTAACCACCTTGCACACTTCATCACTGCTCTGACAAAATGTTAGCCCAACATCTTGAGTTCCTTTCAAATACCTCAAGATCCACTTTACAGCATTCCAATGAACCTTTCCAGGAGTTGCTAAGTACCTTCTAACCACACTAACTGCATGACCCAAATCAGGCCTGGTACACACCATTAAGTACATTAAACTTCCAACCATATTTGCATAGGGCACTTGTTCCATATATCTTACTTCACCATCATATTTAGAACAATCTCCTTTAGACAACTTGAAATGAGAGGCAAAAGGAGTAATAGCTGGCTTAGCATCTATCATCCTATAATTCTTTAAAATCTTCTGTATGTAGCCACCCTGAGACAACTTTACCCATTTGTTCACCCTGTCTCTAGTAATCTCCATACCCAAGATCTTCCTAGCCACCCCTAACTCCTTCATATCAAACTCAGTCAGTTAATCTCAGCCTTGTCTTTACATGCTACCAACATATCATCTACATATAACAACAAGTAGACAAATGATCCTCTGAAATATTCCTTGTGATACACACAACTGTCAAACAAACTCCTTTCAAACCCAATACTTATCATATGGTCATCAAACCTCTTGTACAACTGTAGTGGTGACTGCTTTAATCCATAAAGAGATCTTTTCAAAAGACAAGCATTGTCTTCATTACCGGCTACTTCATACCCTTTAGGCTGAGCCATATAGATCTGTTCCTCTAAGTTTCCATGCAAAAAAGTGATCTTTACATCCAATTGTTCTAACTCTAGATCAAGTGATGCCACCAAAGACAGTAATACTCTTATAGAAGTATGTTTCACTACTGGTGAAAAATTTTCATTATAATCAATGCCAAGCTTCTGAGTAAATCCCGTAGCAGCCAATCTTGCCTTGTACCTCGGCCCTTCACCTTCTTAAACACCATCTTTCAGTTTATAGAACCATTTACAGGACACAAGTTTTTGATCCTTGGGCTTATCAGTTAACACCCAAGTACCATTGGTATGCAAGGAATTCATCTCCTCATCCATAGCCTTCTTCCATTTTTCAGCATGGTCAGACCTTATAGCATCTTCATAGGTCAATGGATCAAAGTTACATTCTTCTTCCGCAGCTACAAATGCAACTGCGGAAATGTTATCATCCTGTCTAAATCGTACAGGTGGAATGATGTTTCTTCTCGGTCTATCTCTTGCCAAACTGTAACTCATGTCAGTATTAGATATATGATGTTGAGATGGATGTCCATGTCCTACTTCAGCATTGCTTTTGGGTGCAGACTCCACATCAACCTGCACATCCTCAAATGTTGAACTATGAGTACCTTCGGAAATAACATCCTTATAGACCATATTCTCCCCGAACTAACATCTCTACTCATAATAACCTTTGATCCTGAGCCATCTAACTTCCACAGTCTATAGCCCTTAACCCCCTCAGGGTAGCCCAGAAATACACACTTGACTGCTCTGGGCTCCAACTTACCTTGACTCATATGAGCATAAGCCACAGACCCAAATACCCTCAACTCACTGTAGTCTTACTTCTTTCCTGACCATACCTCCATAGGAGTCTTCATCTTCAATGCTGTTGAGGGTGACCTATTGATCAGGTACACTGCTGTAGAAGCAGCCTCAGCCTAAAACCTTTTAGGCAAGCCTGAGCATACCAACATACACCTCACTCTATCTAGAATGGATCTATTCATTCTTTCCACCAAACCATTCTGCTAGGGGGTTCCAGGTACTGTCAAGTTTCTAGACAGACCATTCTTCTTACAATAACTATTGAACTCATGATTACAGAACTCAAGCCCATTATCAGTCCTAAGTTTCTCAACTTTCTTTCCTGTTTGAGTTTCTACCAATCTCTTCCACTCTTTAAATTTCCAAAATGCTTCATACTTGCTTTTTAGGACATAGATCCACACCCTCCTTGAAAAATCATCAATGATGGATAAAAAATACCTTGCTCCTCCCAAGGAATCAATCCTAGCAGGCCCGCACAAGTCAAAGTGTACATACTCTAAAATCCCCGAGTAGTATGAGCATTTCTAGTGAATCTGGCTGTCACACCCCCGCTTAGAGCGGAAACACGAGGATGCGACGGACGGGATCGTCATAACACTTGGTATAATTACAGAGACATATTACATGCAAAATCCTCGTGTCATGACGTCGCCCGACACAATGATGACTTGTGTCGTGGTTAGTCAGTTCACGACTATCATAGTCTTAATAATTCCAAAAATCCATATACACAGTGCTCAGATATAACAGTAAATGATATACAATACAAATGCAGTCTATTGAAATCCTGGGGGTCTCTGCTAAGGCATCAGCTCTAGCTATCCTCTTTGTTTATGATTACCTGAAAAGATATGCTCAAAATGGTCAACACATAATGTTGGTGAGTTCCGCAGGTTTAAATTTAAAACATTTGATGCTGTGTAGAATTTGAATGGAATCATACAGTAAGCAAAAACCACATAACATGTGTTTAAGACAACCAAACCTAATGACGTTATGCATATAAGTTTGTCGGAATATATTCACCCATGGCCTGATTGCTGGCAGCTGTAGTCGGTAACTCACAAGTTAAACGATCTGTCGAGGGTGGGGGTGTCAACCCAGTAGTACTACCAATACCTATCCGTTGGTTCCCAACCCGGGAATTAATGGTTGTAAGAATCGTAGAATAACACCATGTATGTATTAGAATATGAGAATAGTATCACGTCGATTTCAAGTATGAAAATTGTATGTAAGATTTTACAGCATCGAAAACGGGTGAGCATACTTTTCCCCCAAGTTTGAAAAACATTGAAACAATTATAAAAGCATAAAAAGGGGCCACGGAAACTCACCTTGGATTGATGTAATGTATATGAATAAGAACTTCAAAGAATTAGGCAAAGCACGATCAGCACGATCAATACCTATTATTAATGTAACTAAGTCTTTAAAATATGTTTATTGCGAATAAATATATTTGGTAAGATTCGGGTTGGTTTGGTTTTAACACGTGACATGTACACAAGGGATGTATTAACGTTAAATCAAGGATTAGAATTATGGGGTTTTTAATAGGTATTAAGTTTACAAAGTATTATTTGCATTTTGATTCCATTAGGAGGATTTCATAAGTGTATTTATATTTTTGGAATCAATTATAAAAATGATGTGGTTTATTTATATAATTTATAATTATCCAAAGATAATTACAAATAAGGATAATTACAATTATAGTATTTTGATTAATACTAAGGTATTAATCTATATCTTTAGTTAAAATATATTTTACAAGAAATAACCCACAATTTTATTTGTAAATAATTTGTGAATTTATAAAATATATTTAAGATAATATAGCGTTTATCTTATAGAAATAATATTTATAATATTTATAAATAATATTTATATAATTTTCATGATTTTCATGATTATTTCATAGTTAAACTTGATTTAGAATTTATTTTATAAAAATAAGTATTTTTAATATTTTAAATAATATTTTATAAAAATCTATTATAGTTTTTTTTAAATAAAATAAATTTACAGAAAATTGTTTTGTATTATAAAATAAGGAGAATATTTAGAATTTATTTTTATAATTTTTAGAAAATTTTCCGTATTTTTAAAGTATTTGTAAAGCTTTTAAAAAATAAACAATAAAAAGGAGGTTGCCCGGGTCGAACCCGGGACCTCACACCCACAAACACACAGCCCAAACCAGTGAACCAAAGGCCGCAGCCGCGGTAAGAACTGGTTTATAATTGTTTTAACCACAGTTACCCCAATTTCCCTAATTTCATATAAACCTAGAATGGGTTCGATCAAATTAAACCTCGAAACGATATGGGATTCTGTAATTAGCATGGGGCTTTGATTCCCCGTGATAAATCGAGTAGAATGATGCATTTAATTACCTGATTTGATTCATTTTGCTGGTATGAACATATAAGAACAAGCCGCGGCAAAGGAAGAATCGAATGGGTGATCAAAACTTGATGGAATTCGAATTACTTGTACAGAAAGCTTCTAATGATATCAATGACCAAAAGCCCTATGTATTTGTTAGTTATAAGGCTCGGAAGGCGACTGTTGATCGAGTTGCAGGTCGAAACAGAGGTGATGATCGAATTGGGTGATTGAATGTGTTTCTGGTGCAATTGAAGTTGTATACAGATTAGTTACATTTATAGTAGTGTTTAGGCTGGATTATTTAGATTAAAAATAGAATTTTAGTGTGATATTGGTTAATGGTCGGCCGAAGTGGGTTTGGTTGCAATCATCTCGAATTTAAATTCCAGTTAGGTATTGTGTGCTGTATTCGTTTGAAGATAAGTGTATGATTGATTAGGTCGCATTACTTTGATTACTATAGTGTTTGGTGGGGATTTGTGGGTTGTATCCGTGAGTGGAAATCGAGAGTAGATATGGGAGTTGTAAAACAATTGATTAATCGATTAAAGGGTGTGAATTGGTTCGAATCTGTCTCGCGAACGGTTTGGTATGGTTTTGTGATTGAAATCAAGCATTTTTGGTGTTTTGGAAACGTCGGAGGGCTGCCGGAGGTCGCCGGACCGGTGGCCGGAAAACGAAGGGTGGGGGGCTGGGTTTTAAATAATTACACAAATGGTCCCTGAGGTTTTCAATTATTATTATTTCATGCGAAAGTTTTTTTTTTTTTTTTTTTTTTAAAACAGGTTTCATAATTTACAAACTTACCCCCTGGACTTATAAATAAATTTTAATAATTTTATAAATTATTATTATAATAATATTATTATTATATTATTATTACTGATTATTTATAAAAATTAACTTTTAACTAATAAAAATAATAAAAAAAAATACGGGATGTTACAGTCTCCCCTGCTTTAGGAAATTTCGTCCCGAAATTTTAATCATGAGGAGACTGAAACAAAAAGATTAGGTTACTGAGATTTTATTTGGTCCTCGCGTCCCCAGGTGAACTCTGGGCCACGTTTAGATTCCCAGCGGACTTTGACAATAGATATCCGGCTTTGTTTCATTTGTATAGAATCTTTTACAAGATTCTTGACGTAATGTATGCCAATTCGAACTCTTCCAGAGAATCGCGGGATTCTCTTTGAGATTTGGCATATGGAATGCTAGAACACAATGACGAGTTACCATGGTATGTTAGACTTATAATCATAATTTCCAAAACATAATTTCGTGACAAGATGAAGTCTAGAAATCGTTGAAAGACCAGCAATGATAAGAAAAGTTATTCGTTAGACTTTAAGAATCCCAAACGTCACCATATGAAATGACCTTAACGCATATCTTGTGAATATGTATTTCTCCTTTGACCAACCTTCGGTCTAAGAATAATACGCTATGCGAAGATCTTGAAATGGGTTCACAATGATGGTTAAGAATATTATTAAAACAGAAAATGAATCAATCATTCAGAATAACGATTGATGTTTTAACGTCATACCACGATGTACGAATATTTAAAACAGATGCAGGTTAATTTCTCGACGTTGTGAGATAATGGGTTTGCTATTACGTGAAGATTACTCTGAACCTTCCTTGGTGGGTAAACTTGATAGCATTGCTGATCAAGTGGGTGAGAATTCGTCTAATCCGTAAAGCATCACCAATGACCTCCACTAGGACATCACCTCTTCTTGACCTAAATTTTGTGGCCTCCAACCTCATAACTCCTGACTCAACTTTGGAAAAGTCGAGGATGTCACTAATAAGTTGAAGGACTAGATCGCCAGAAGACAACATGACACTCCAAAGTTGTTTCTGATTTTTATCAAGTTTTGTTGTTGATACCATTTCTGCTATGCTAACGACCCTAATAATGGAGATCTTATCTCGTGTGACATGGTTGCTAGCATTTGTTTTGCTCTCATCGTTTCCTCTGTAATAAGAACAGTTTTATTAAGTTCCGTCTCTTTGGCCTTCTGTACAGCTATTTCTTCCCTTAGTTTTGCCATCTTTTCTCTCTTTTTCACCTGATCAGTGATTTCCATGCCCATGTAATTAACACAAATTTTCTCCCCATCTTTGCTGAACACGGGTTCAACATATATTAAGAATGTTTTGGCTCCAAATAACTTAGTCTCAAAAGTAATTCCTCTCTTTGCTGGTAACTCTCTTCAGAACTTCTCTTTTAAAGTTTTGTTGTTCAAATTCAAGATAGAATTTTAATGATCTTCAAGGTTAAGGATTCAAAAGCGGTTCAAGGAGTGACGCAAATAATAGGAAAGGTATTTGTAAACATGTTTTGCAAGGTAGCAATTGCTGTTTACATACGCAGTTCGACAACCATTAGTTCAGCTGAGAACATTTACGTGACTAGAAAGTCATGTTTATAAGTTGATAATATCTTCAGCAGAGGGATTGTTTAGGAAGGCTACCATCGCACAATCACGTTTTGATGAAAGTTGATAAGTAAGGAATAAATGTTTCCATATAGCTAGGTCAAAATATGAGGATAAAAGGAGAGAAATCGATTTAAGAGTTTTAAGTGCTCCAAGCTTGGAATCCAAATCAACTTAATACGATCGGGTCTCCTTTCAGGTTCAGAAATCATGCTTTGGCTTGGTAGGTCGAATTACCAACATCGGTTCATCCTTCTCGTTACTTGATTACAACCATGGTAGGTTGAAGATCAAGAGTTGAGATTCAGTCATCAAGGTATGGAATTCATGCTTATCTTGATAATAACAAGAAAACAATCGAGGGTTGACATTTGTCACCAAAATACGGGTTTCGATCCTATTTGGTGAGATCATGTCATTTGTGAAATGTAAATTTCAATGAGAATAATTGAAGTCAATCCTCAAGATAAGGAAGTCACCCTAATCCAGAGGATGAAATTTCACAAAACAAACAAATGGAAAACCATTTATCGCAATAGTGATTCATCAAAGTAAGGGGATCTCCCCTGCTTTGATGAGGTATAATCATTTAGGAGATACGAGTGTTCTTAGTCATGGGTTGTCTTGAAAACTCTTGCGTTTCTCACGGTGCAAGCAGTATGAAGTTTAACTTAACGACGAAAGGAAAATTATTATCAATTAGGAATTCGGAAAATTTCAGGTTACATCAGTGTATCAAAGGAAAAATCATGATTACAAGCTTAAGATCGAAGTTCGAGATAGCAGAATTCGTTATGATGGTGTTCAAATTTTGAATAATTTAAATCAGAAAGACGAAATCAAAGACAAGAAATGATTCGATATCACAATGAGATGTGAACATTCGATTCATAATCGAAGGGAATATATGGACTTCTCAGGATAGTACCTCAATGATAAAGCAAAAGTAATAATATTCATTTCATCATTATAAATACCAAGGTTTCAAGCGCGTAAGTAACACCCCAAATAAGCAAATACTCATAGTTTAGATGGGTCTAAACATAAAGCACGAAGTAACTAGAATGACTTTTTTTTTTCCAGTCATTATTTCTCCATTAGTGCCCGTGTGACGTCAGTCCTGGTCGTCATCACTGCTGGAGGAACTAGAGAGACTCGGGGGTAGGTCAGGATAGTTGCCCCCTAAGTTGGTCTCGTCGGCGGGCGGCCAGATCTTAATTCGGTTTGCCGGGAACCCTCTAATTCGAGCCGTCCGTCTCACGGCTCCTCCATTGTTCACTTGTTGGGGTCTTGCCTCGGGGGCATTCCTTGCAACTGTAGATGCTATAGGAACTACAGGTGCAGCAGGGTTAGGCTCCACGGGATTAATCGGTGCAGTGGCGACAGCAGGTAGAGTGTGCACAACAGGGTCTATGGGTTCTTCCTCTTCAAATGAGTCTGGTGCATCAAGCATCACCTCCTCAGGGTTAGATTTTCTACTAGAAGATGTTTGTAATAGGTATGCTAAGAGAATCTTTTCAGGCTTCGATTCATTTTCAGAAGAAGTAATAGAAGGGCTGATAGATGACATCCTGAATTGTCATTAAGATACTTTATGAGATTTGGGGTAATATGAGCTATACAGCATGAAAATGACAATCAGGGATTTGGCATAAAAACAATGAGTTGTTCCGAGTGTAATCAAAGCGAGTACGTCGACTAATCACAGCATTAAGTCAGCCACAACTTTGTTAAAGACATGCGTTCCAACAAGCAGATATTCATCCCACTCTTCCATCCTTGCATGTACTGGGTGGTAAGGCACAGACTTTGACGAGACTTTGAAAACCACGAATAACGATTCAAAGCTCATATTGAAAATTATTTGATTTAGACACACAATGCATTGACTATGATTTTAAGATTTGTGTGTGCTTTGATAGGAATCAAAGTATAAAAAGATTCACATATGAATCTATTCATCCAGTTCCAATAACCCATGCTTCGGTCCATCAAGATCATTACGTAGCCTAGTTTAAGCATATTCTTAGTATACCGGTGATGTTTATATATAGGGTTCCCCGCAGCGTTCCCACCACATCCACGATATACTTTGAATAATACTTAAACTAGTTACATAACAACTTAATTTTCCTTAGCATCATTCCAAAGTATAACGTAATATAAGTTTAATAAGAGCCACCGCAACTACACTTATGTATAGGTGGTTTTACCAGTTATAAATGGTTACAGTCAAACCTATACATCGGTTCCACACGGGAATTGATGACTGTAGAGAAAACATTTCCAAAGTGTAAATAGTTTAATGTGACGTAGCAATATCCGTAAAGCGTACACGTATAGTTTACAACCAAACCGATCCATGCCTCAGTCAATCGGGATCATCACGTAGCCTAGTTTAAACACATTCTTGGTATACCAAGGATGCTTATATATAGGGTTCCCCGCAGCGTTCCCACCACATCCGTGGCATACCTAGAACGATGCCTAAACCAGTTACGTGACATCCGTTTATCCTTAGCATAATCTTAAAGAATAACGTTTTGTATGTGTAGAGAGTATCATTACTCCTCTACATTTATGTATTCCACTTTCGTTCTAAGCATTAATCAGTAGTTACTGAAACGCTAAGTGGAGATATTTCTCATAAGGTCAATATTAATATTGGAAATACTATGAAAGCTCTAAGTAGGACAGGACTTGAGTAAGTGTTGATAATGTTTGATTGCCTTCAACAAGGACTTATAATGTTTGATTGCCTTTAACAAGGACTTATAATGTTTGATTGCCTTCAACAAGGACTTATTAGAATTATGACCCTAGCACCCTAGGGTATAGAATAGAAACGTGTGATACTCATGATCGTTATCTCATGGTAAGATTAACCAGACTTCTCATGCATGGTGAATTGCAATTACGTGTGCACCCGTAATGGTAATTTACCTTGCATGGTCACCCTAGCTCCACTTACCCCAAGTTAACATCATAGTATTATCTAGATTCATCAAGCATAAATAATGTAATGTCCTTATGTCCATGAGCCAGTATTCCAATAATAGCATGTAATAGCAAATAAGCATATAAGCACATTAAGTCTAATGGTAACTGCATATCCGTCATACTTTCAGGATTTCAGTCATAACAATGATAGGGTCGGATTCAATATCCGAGATCGACGCTACGCGTGATCACCGAAGTTCCCTAATAATATGATGTTGTGCGCATACAAGCGTAAAGTTCTTAGCATAAAAGTATCCCATGGAGAAAGACTAAGAGTAATAATGTCTTTCCCGGGATGTTCAGGAAACACGTGTACATGTATAAAATCAAGTATGTAGGAACATACTTGTAGATTATTAGGTATATAGGAATATACCTGTATATTAAGTTCATAGACTTAATATACTTGACCCATTTGCCTTCTAGATTTGTGTATTGACCATAGTTTATCACTCATCCCAGAAATCCCCAGGTAAGCATACCAGGTCTCGCAATGAGATATATGCGATATGCTTGCCTTAGCCCAAGGGCCTTTTGCCAGGAAATCCAGAATACAGGTGTCTATGTGTCACACAAATCATGAAAGACATTTAGGTAAAATCAAATGCACACAATCCCTAGCATGAAATCTATATGAAGGTTCTTAGGTTATAGTCTAGGTCGAATTCTCCACCTAAATCTCTATAACCAAGGCTCTGATACCAATCTGTCACACCCCCGCTTAGAGCGGAAACACGAGGATGCGACGGACGGGATCGTCATAACACTTGGTATAATTACAGAGACATATTACATGCAAATCCTCGTGTCATGACGTCGCCCGACACAATGGTGACTTGTGTCGTGGTTAGTCAGTTCCACGACTATCATAGTCTTAATAATTCCAAAAATCCATATACATAGTGCTCAGATATAACAGTAAATGATATACAATACAAATGCAGTCTATTGAAATCCTGGGGGTCTCTGCTAAGGCATCAGCTCTAGCTATCCTCTTTGTTTATGATTACCTGAAAAGATATGCTCAAAAATGGTCAACACATAATGTTGGTGAGTTCCGCAGGTTTAAATTTAAAACATTTGATGCTGTGTAGAATTTGATATGGAATCATACAGTAAGCAAAAACCATATAACATGTGTTTAAGACAACCAAACCTAATGACGTTATGCATATAAGTTTGTCGGAATATATTCACCCATGGCCTGATTGCTGGCAGCTGTAGTCGGTAACTCACAAGTTAAACCGATCTGTCGAGGGTGGGGGTGTTAACCCAGTAGTACTACCAATACCTATCCGTTGGTTCCCAACCCGGGAATTAATGGTTGTAAGAATCGTAGAATAACACCATGTATGTATTAGAATATGAGAATAGTATCACGTCGATTCCAAGTATGAAAATTGTATGTAAGATTTTACAGCATCGAAAACGGGTGAGCATACTTTTCCCCCAAGTTTGAAAAACATTGAAACAATTATAAAAGCATAAAAAGGGGCCACGGAAACTCACCTTGGATTGATGTAATGTATATGAATAAGAACTTCAAAGAATTAGGCAAAGCACGATCAAGCACGATCAATACCTATTATTAATTGTAACTAAGTCTTTAAAATATGTTTATTGCGAATAAATATATTTGGTAAGATTCGGGTTGGTTGGTTTAACACGTGACACGTACACAAAGGGATGTATTAACGTTAAATCAAGGATTAGAATTATGGGGTTTTTAATAGGTATTAAGTTTACAAAGTATTTATTTGCATTTTGATTCCATTAGGAGGATTTCATAAGTGTATTTATATTTTTGGAATCAATTATAAAAATGATGTGGTTTAATTATATAATTTATAATTATCCAAAGATAATTACAAATAAGGATAATTACAATTATAGTATTTTGATTAATACTAAGGTATTAATCTATATCTTTAGTTAAAATATATTTTACAAGAAATAACCCATAATTTTATTTGTAAATAATTTGTGAATTTATAAAATATATTTAAAGATAATATAGCGTTTATCTTATAGAAATAATTATTTATAATATTTATAAATAATATTTATATAATTTTCATGATTTTCATGATTATTTCATAGTTAAACTTGATTTAGAATTTATTTTATAAAAATAAGTATTTTTAATATTTTTAAATAATATTTTATAAAAATCTATTATAGTTTTTTTTTAAATAAAATAATTTACAGAAAATTGTTTTGTATTATAAAATAAGGAGAATATTTAGAATTTATTTTATAATTTTTAGAAAATTTTCCGTATTTTTAAAGTATTTGTAAAGCTTTTAAAAAAATAAAACAATAAAAAGGAGGTTGCCCGGGTCGAACCCGGGACCTCACACCCACAAACACACAGCCCAAACCAGTGAACCAAAGGCCGCAGCCGCGGTAAGAACTGGTTTATAATTGTTTTAACCACAGTTACCCCAATTTCCCCTAATTTCATATAAACCCTAGAATGGGTTCGATCAAATTAAACCTCGAAACGATATGGGATTCTGTAATTAGCATGGGGCTTTGATTCCCCGTGATAAATCGAGTAGAATGATGCATTTAATTACCTGATTTGATTCATTTTGCTGGTATGAACATATAAGAACAAGCCGCGGCAAAGGAAGAATCGAATGGGTGATCAAAACTTGATGGAATTCGAATTACTTGTACAGAAAGCTTCTAATGATATCAATGACCAAAAGCCCTATGTTATTTGTTAGTTATAAGGCTCGGAAGGCGACTGTTGATCGAGTTGCAGGTCGAAACAGAGGTGATGATCGAATTGGGTGATTGAATGTGTTTCTGGTGCAATTGAAGTTGTATACAGATTAGTTACATTTATAGTAGTGTTTAGGCTGGATTATTTAGATTAAAAATAGAATTTTAGTGTGATATTGGTTAATGGGTCGGCCGAAGTGGGTTTGGTTGCAATCATCTCGAATTTTAAATTCCAGTTAGGTATTGTGTGCTGTATTCGTTTGAAGATAAGTGTATGATTGATTAGGTCGCATTACTTTGATTACTATAGTGTTTTGAGTGGATTTTGTGGGTTGTATCCGTGAGTGGAAATCGAGAGTAGATATGGGAGTTGTAAAACAATTGATTAATCGATTAAAGGGTGTGAATTGGTTCGAATCTGTCTCGCGAACGGTTTGGTATGGTTTTTGTGATTTGAAATCAAGCATTTTGGTGTTTTGGAAACGTCGGAGGGCTGCCGGAGGTCGCCGGACCGGTGGCCGGGAAAACGAAGGGTGGGGGGCTGGGTTTTAAATAATTACACAAATGGTCCCTGAGGTTTTCAATTATTATTATTTCATGCGAAAGTTTTTTTTTTTTTTTTTTTTTAAAACAGGTTTCATAATTTACAAACTTACCCCCTGGACTTATAAATTAAATTTTAATAATTTTTATAAATTATTTTTTTTTATTAATAATAATATTATTATTATTGTTTTCATTATTATTATTATTATTATTATTATTATTATAATTATTTAACATATTAACTTGATTATTTATAAAAATTAACTTTTAACTAATAAAAATAATAAAAAAAATACGGGATGTTACACTGGCCCTCTTATGCTTGCCCAACACACAACTCTCACAGAAACTAACACCAGTATTCTTGAGACTCCCAAGGACCTCCTGTTTATTCAACTCAGCCAGTCCTTGATTACTTATATGGTCCAATCTCTTATGCCATATCACAACACTATTATCAACTCCTTCCTCAGTAACCAAAGAAGCTGATCCATTCACTAAGACTTCACCATCTAGAATGTATGTATTGTTGTCTGCTCTATTGTCACACCCTCAAAATCCACGTGTAGGGTTTTACCGCGAGGCGTGTGAACAAACCAGGATCACAGTCAATAGTTACTCGGAACGACTCTATATGCCACGTTTAACATAAACCAAACCAGAGTTCAAACTTTAAAAATCATGCGGAAGCGTATTGTAAATAAAAAAAACCCAAAGTATGTAAATGTATCATATGGCAAAACACGTGCCAACCAAATATTTGAAAACCATAAGTAAAAGACGAGTAATTATGTTTGTAGTTTAAATCTTTAGAATGCATGCTGACTCGTGCAGTGCTCCTATCGGCAATCCAGATTATCGACCTGAGAATAGCATACTAAAAGTCAACACAATGGTTGGTGAGTTCAAGAGTTTGCGTATAAACATAACAGTTTAACAATCGTGATATATATAAGCATGTGCATTGTAATAGATAGCTAGTCCATTAACAAATAAATATTAATACATAGTGATTTCGCAATTGAAGCTGACTGTGATATGTTTGCCTCCTGTCACGATTTACCAGGTCGTGACAAATGTTCATAGGACAAATTGCACCCGATTGACCTCGAGTCACACAGGTGGGGCTCGTCAGACCTAGTAGTACTACCCAAGTTTCCCCGCTATTCAATATTAACAATTCGAAAGTGTGAGGACTTCATCATGGTAAACAGCACTATATTAATATTATACACATCTTAAATAAATAAAGCGTTTGTAAAATTACCAGTATGCTATCTCCCCCAAAGAGGTTATGTAAACAGTAGGGCATGAACTCACCTGATACGCGTATTGAGTACTTAAGATTTACTTGAAAGAACAAGTGGACAGTCAACCCTCAGAGGTTACCTAAATCATGTAAGTACATGAGTATGTGTAAACAGAGAATATGTGAAACCCTAAGTGCACTACAACCAAGACTTAAGGTTTTAGAAGAATAGACATGTTTGACCCAGTTGACCCGTTTGACCCGTTGGTGACATTATGTGTTGTAAACCATTTAGACAGACATGATCACATATTATTCATGGTTAACATTCTAGTGAATCACATATGATTTTACACTCCCAATGCATTGCTTAAATCATCATATTATATACATATCATACAAGTCATGAAAGTTCTTAGCATATAGCATACTCAGTGTGTTCATAACACAACTAGTGTATCATATAAAAGGTCAGATCATGCATTACCTACTTATATGACCTATAACCATGAATTAGCATATACGGGTCAAAACAGATAATTTACCAAATAATCATCCATACTAACTACAACACATTCAATATGTCCAATACCTACCACATATATCACGATGATTGATTTCCAGTTCCAAACATGATGTCCTAGTTACTAATCAATATTCAAAACCAAACATGATCATCAAAGTACATAAATCACCCAATAACCAAATAAACATTCCATACAACCCAATTAACAGATTCTATCACTTTAGGCATCCACAACAATCATTCTAGCATGATCCTAATGTCATGAACATGTCCAATTACCAATATCCAATGTTCATCCAAAATAAAGTTTCCCTTTTGGGAAAGTTCATCCCAAAATCTAATAAACACCTAATGTACACATAATTCATCAATAATATACTATTTCAAGCTCATAACAACAACTAACCATGATCAACAACATCAAGCTACCATAATTCATCAATTCACATCTAAAAAGTTTCTACTTTTGGCAAGATATGAACAACAACATCCAACCTAAGATTTCTAGCATTCATATCAACAATCTAGCACCTAATCAACATCCTAAACACCTCCATAACATCAATTTATCAACAATTCATCATATCATGCAAAATAAAGTTACTATTATTAGTAACCTATGAACAAAGCACTCAATTCACCAATTTCTTGCATGATTCATGTTTTGTAACATTCATACTAACTAATTAACATCCCAACAACATCAAACAACAATCAATTCCACATAATCATCACAATTTTCGAATTAGGGTTCATCTTCATCAAGGTTCATGATCCAATCATTACAAACGTGTCACTCATGCATAATCAACGTTAAACAACATGTATACAATCAAACCAACACATTAACATCAACAATTGATCAATATTCAGCCCCATGAACCCTAATTTCGCAGCTATAGTTTCGGCCATATCAAAAATCCCACAAAGACATCAAAAACTAACCTTATAAACGTGTAATGGCTTGCAATTGAAGGTTCTAACGTGTTGTAATGCTTGTAATCGATCAAAACTAAGGCACAATTGCCTGTTTCTTGGCTGATTTCGCAAAGGGAGGGAGAGAGGGGGCTGATCGCGGTCGATGGGAGGGTGGGGCTAGGGTTTTTGTTTTGTTTTAATTTAATAATCCTAATTTACCCTTTAAACCCTTGTGTTTTGTGTTTTTATTAAAATTAAGCTTTAAACTCTTGCTAAAAGTGTTTTTAACTTAATTACTAAGCATATAAACTAGTAATAACAAATATATATTTCATCTTTATAAAAACACAAGAAATACGAATTAACACACGCGTTTCCACGTTACGCGATAAAATTCACCGTTAACATTTAAATCGCGTAAACATATAAACATAACACAATAATCATCTAATCCACTAGATTATTATTAAATTAATATTATTAATTATTATTAGGTCACCAGCGTCAAACGGCAACTAGTGTGTGCTTACGACACGTGTATGCAAAACTTAACGGAACTAACGGAAACGGAAAATTACCGGATGTCACATTTATTTCCGGACAGCATCACCATTGAACCCTTCACTACTTTGGCCTTCCCACCAATGAGGCTTACTGCATAACCATCCTTCTCAATGTACCCAGAGAAAGTAAACTTCTCTTTAGATTAGGAACATATCTTACATCATAAAGATCAAACTCCATACCACTCCTTAACCTGAATGCCATAATACCTAGACCAGTGATCTCACAAGGCCTCTCATCTCCCAACTTAACTTTGCCAAGGTTAACATACTTCAATTCTTTGAAGAAATCTTTAACTGGAGTCATATGAAAAGAACATCCAGAATCCATAACCCATTTTTCTTTAGAACCATGTTCTTCTGATCCTTGACTTGTAACATTAAGGACATCTAAGCTATCATACCCTTCAAGCCCATCCTCTTGTGCATTGTGACTGTAACGGTCTGTATGCTCTTTACTACCACTAGACTCACCCTTTTTCTTCTTTAATTCAGGGCAGTCTTTCTTGATATGTTTGTCAGACCCACATACAATGCACTTTCTTCTGTACTTTGACTTTGATTTATAAGGACTATTACCTTTAAAGTTTCGTTGTTCTGGTCTGCCCCTGACATACAGTCCTTCTCCACCTTCTTCTTTGGCTTCAAACTTCTTTTGTAGTTTTTTAGAGTTAAGAGAAGACGTCACCTCCTCCATTGTCAACATCTCTCTGCCATAGAGCAATGTATCTACAAAGTGTTCATAGGAACCTGACAGTGAGGATAATAGAATGATTGCTTGATCCTCTTCATCTATCTTTATGTCAATATTTTCAAGATCCATGATGATCTTATTGAAATCAACATGATCTTCAATTGACTTTCCAGCCTCCATCTTGAAGGTGTACAATCTTTATTTCAAGAACAACCGATTTGCTAATGACTTAGTCATGTATAATGACTCAAGTTTAGCCCAAATCCCTGCTGCAGTGTTCTCCTTCTGTACTTCTCTCAACACCTTGTCTCCGAGACTCAGGATGATCTCGCTATGGGCTCTTTCCATGATTTCTCTCTTCTTTTCCTGCGTTAGACCAGCAGGCAACTTATCCTCTCCCTTGAGCGCATCAACGACTCCATTATGCACCAAAATTGCCCACATCTTTACACGCCAGAGACTGAAATCATTTTTCCCTGTAAATTTCTCGATTTTGAACTTCGTCGTCACCATCTCGACCTTCAATTTCACCTTAGATAATCACTGGAATCAATTGCATCAACCGAGCCCTACATCGTTGCTCTGATACCAATTGTTATCAAAAACACCAATCGAATCACAAGAATTGCATGAATACCATTGATAAACCGAGAACTAATCGAGAGTTACAGAAATGAAAGCATTACATGAATACTCATAGCTCGAGACCTAATAAACTGGATCACGGCTAACGGATAGAAACGAACACTAACAACCTCTTAACAAACTATTTAGAAGTTTTCACTAATGACCCCTCAACTATGAAACACAAGCTAAACACATTCCACAATAGACAACTATAGAGAATTGTCACAAACAGTCCCTTAACATGAACAATCCATATAAACCAAGACTTCTTTCTCAACAACATAGACTTAGATTTGAGTAAGTTTAGGAGTTAAGTTTCTAGATTAGTTGTAATGTTTTAAGTTGAGTTTTCAAATTAATTAATAAAGTTGCAAGTGTTAAGCAATTAATTAATATTCTGTGCTTATTTTGATTAATTTCTTGGCTTAATTTCCATCAACTAGGTATCGGAGCCTCAAATGCTCAATCTGACCCATTTTTCAATTCAGATTTGTGACGAGATGAGGAAGAAAAGGAAGAGTAGATCTACAATCAGATCCTGCGAAGAAGAACAACAAGAAAGAAAAAAATTCGATCGAGTAGAAGCATCAAATCCGCATCAAATAGTAGCACACTATGTTTGTAAAAATCGTTCCTAGGCGTCGATTAATTGAAAATCGGAGGCAAGTCGATGTGATTTAGACTAATCGCCTCATTAAGCGGTCAAAGGTCAAAATCAATCCAAATTAACAAGAAAAAACAGTCAAAATTGGTCAAAATTCATTAGAATTTGATCAAAATGGTCACAATCTGTCAAATTGCATATAAAATTGTATATATGTGTGCATATAAGTTTGAAAAATTGCATATAAAATTACAACATAATGGATTTATTTGAGCCAAAAAAATCATAATCTGAAATGTATCTAAATAAGAAAAAACTGATTTGAATCCTTATTCAGATTGGATCTCGTTTATATTTGAGTATTGTATTTGGATGTCAAATCCGATTTTGGATTTAAAAAATTATTCCAATATTCGATTAAACCATATGTTCAAGTGTTTTCGCTTTCAAGCCCGGTACCCATTAATCCACGATGTTGTAGTGAACCACTAAACAACAAAATCTAAACCTATATTCCAATTTAGGGGTGTGCATGGTGCGTTTAAGACCATTTTGAAAACCGATGGTTCGGTTAATATCATTTATATAACCGTAACCGTAATAGATACTTCGGTTAACCGCAGGTTATGGTCTGTTGTGGTTAATTTTCATTAATTAACCAATATATATAATGTAAATATATTGTTTACAAGTGTGAATGAAGATAGTGAATATATGGAATCTTAGTAGAATTATGAGTAGCATTTTAAACTGTGTATATTAATGGCATTTGGTTCAGTTCGGATCGTTAATTTGATTAATTCATACATAAAAAACGTAATAATACCGCAATATTCGATTAATAGGTTATGCCTTAACCGAACCTTTGGTTAATTCTTTGGTTCTGTTAAGTTGGTTAATTCAGTTATGATTCGGTTAAGTCCACCTTAAATTCTATAAGTCGACTATAACCATCTTTAGATCTTGGCATCTTAATTGAATTTGGTTGGTATATTCTATTATTTTTTATTCAAAACTAGTTAATGTTAAGAAACAAAAATTATAAAGAAATAAACATGAGCAGAAAATTAGCAAAAAATATTATTTGGATTATTCGGATTTATCCGAATCCGGTCCAAATTGAATTAGGATAGATACCGATCGAATAACTATACCTTCAATTCAGGTTAGATCAGATCGGATTTCAAATAGGGCCCTATACCTTCAATTTAGGCGAGATCGGATCGGATTTTAAATAGGGCTAAAAAATAGAAGGCTATGATTTTCGTTTGTTTATAGAACTCAAACGTGTTTTAAATGTTTGCGGCACTCTCTTTCTGAGTTATTCCATATGCTTTGTTTTCAAGGGATGACGAATATGATAGATTAAGGTGCTGTTTGTTTTTTCTGCAGGAAAACGTCTGCGGTCTGCGGACCACATCTGCAGACATCTGCAGTAGAAGAGGTGGACCAAATGTCTGCAGTCTGCAAGAAAAAGACAGTTTGTTTTTTAACAGTATTCAATTTCTCCCCAAATGCACAAATCATTCACTACTCATTTAGATTAATTTTCATTTTATTATAATGTTTTTTAATTGATTCCTATTGACATCGTAGTTTTAATAGTATCTTTCTTGCATGTTTTCTAATAATTATTATTGATCATAAGTTGATAACCTACCATCAACCATTCATGATCGTCACTCAAAATCCACAAAATCATACAAACAGAACACCGATATTACAAAATCAACAAAACCAAATCCATTAGAGAACGAAGGTACAATTTCACATCAACAAAATACATCAACAAAACGTGTTCACAAACAAACACAAATCACAATCGAAATCAACTTCGATTTATTCCAACTGCTTGATTCGATTCAATTTCAGCTTATATCGCTAAAACCAAACCAGGAACCGATTTTCAAACACGATCTATAACCTAAAGCTGAAAAAATCTCCTAATTTCTCTTTCAACTATACATGCTAATAGTGTTCTACACGAAGCCCTACATATGATGTACAACCACAATTCAAGATCAAATTCTCAAATCATCAAATCCATTTAAACATAATATCGAAATCCAACTCTAATCCAAGAAACTCACAAAACTCGATAAAAATTCAATCAGATCGATCAAATTCCGAAGCTAAATCCAAGCAATTCACTCACCGTCACATCGGACAGAAAACTATCCAAATCAGCCGCATCGATCTTCGCCGCCTCTTCCTGAACAGTAACCTTAGGTTTCTTCACCTTCCTCGGCTTCGTCTTCTTCTCCTCAGCACCATCATTACCGACCACACCATTAGCAACAACCTCCTCATCGCTATCGTCATAATCAGAGTAACTATTCTTCTTCACCGATCTCGCCGGAGGCCTCAATAAGCCTCCGCCGCTCCTCCGACTTCTTCTCAATCGCTGTGAACACACTATCACCGCCGGAGATCGAAGATCCGTTAGCGAACACCTTCACCGGCGCCTGTTTCGCCTGATTCTTCCTCTGCTTCTTCGCGTACGTCACCTTCTGCCATCCGTGATTGTTGTTGATCTCTTCAACAATGGTGTTTGATTCGAAATCCATTGTTTTGATGAGAGTTTTGATGAGAGATTTGGTGAATGTGAGAATGAGATCGTGGTTTTGACGGGAAAAACGATGGAAGAGGTTTGATGAGAGTTTTGATGAGAGATTTGGTGATCGAAGATCGGTGGTTGGTGGTGGTGGAGATGGGGGTTTTGTAGGGGAGATGTGAGGGAGAAGAGGTTTTATGATATGTCTTCCCGCCTGAAGACACTAGTCCATGTCTGCACCAAGAAGACATCGCGCAGACGTTTTTTAATGAAACGTCTTCCAAAAAGAAACAGTCTGCGCACTCAAAACCTCTTCCCGCGTCTGCATGCATGCAGATGAAGAGGTGGGGAAGAGGTTTTCTTAAAAAACAAACACCACCTAAGAAATGGTGAGCATGATCGAGAAGGACGAGGTTTTTATAACCATGGACGAGATAGAGGCTGTGGTAGATGATAAGCATGTTGGTTTCAATCTAATGAGTTTGGTGCAAGTAATGATAATAAAAAAAACAAGTTCATATGCTATAAGTGTGGAATGCATGGCAGGTGGTACCAAGCGGAAAGGTAAGGAGAAAGACACACATTTAGCAAGAAAAGTTGAATATGATCCAACTTTACTTTAAAGAAGAAGCAAATTTAATCTTATAATTAGGGGGAGATTGAATGAAACTAATTCAAATTTAAGTTCACATGTTTCGGGTACTAATCTCATCTTTGCTGGGACATTCCAGCTCGATCCCCACCGGAGGCATTGTCTCTTTGGACCTATATGGTCTTCATCCCTTATAACTTTAGAGATTCCGTAATGTTTGAAATTTGTCTTGATCAAGTTGTACCTTACACCTAACCCAAATCAATGTTTATTCATGTTTTTCCGTTTGATCTTAAGTAAACCTAATTATACTAATATGACATTGATTACACTAAAATCACCATCACGGTTGAGGGCTACCAAAGAACTGGTAGTAAAAATCAAGGCGAACTAAGGGAAGTAGGGTTCAAGTGATAAAACCCGTTATTCGGATGGTCAGGGAATATTTGTGGAAAGACAGAGACGATGAAACCCAATATCACCGCATGTTTAGTGTAATTACTAAAACTTAAGAACAGAAAATGTAAAAAGCATGAAAGTATAACACTACAATTATACGTAATTACAATAATCTATTTGCATTTTATCTAAAAATAAAAGATAAATATATATGAAATGTTAATACATTCAATGATTAATACATTTTTCTCTCTCTCTTTGTATTTATGTTCCATTATACATGTCAAATCATTTCTCTGTCATGCCATCATTCATCAAAATTACAATCAAACTAGAACACAAAATAATATTTTGCACATTACTTAAATCTCGAGTGTTCCGCCCAATCCTATTCACTCTTTTTCATGATTTGAAAGAAAACAATAAAAACAAAAGTAAAAGCAAAATAAAGAAATACCATACACCTGAAAAAGTAACAATGTACCCAAACACTTGAAGACTGATGATTTATCCTCCTTTTGTTACAATTTACAGCCCAAAGGAAAATGAAGTATCAGTGACACACAATCAATAATCTTTAACTTTTTCTTTTTCAGTAAAAATTTCACCTTTTCAGTATAAAACCATCAACCCCTCAAACCAAACAGCAAAAGCTTCAAACCCCATTTCTGTCCCCTCAACTTTGAGCAGAAATTCCAATATCAAGACCAATGTACAACTTTTAATGCACAATGTACAAGTCACTGTAAGGCCATTGCTCTGGATGTGAGGATTGCAAAAGAATGATGAACAGTTGAACACTCATGTCTAGCCACTTTGATGCCTTGATCACATCCTGCAGAAGCAATGAGAAACTTTGATCATAAAAGTGAATCCATTGGATCATCAAGAAACATGTTTAACAGAAGAAATCATTGTGTGAGACCTGATCGCGAACATCAAACACTTGTTTTTCATCATGAGTCATGACACACGAGTTCTATTCGATTGAGAAACGAAACGAGTGTTTTAGATCAATGGATCAAGCAAAAGGTCAACCTTCTCCTTGATGAACTTGATATCTTCATGTCAAATTCTTTAGCCAGAATCTTCAGAAGTGAAAAACAAAAGAACAATAATAAGAAGGGCGTAAAGGAATATGAATTTCTAACATGACACGAACTTAACACGAAATATGACCCACGAACACATTTGGTTAAACGAGTCATGTTCAGGTTGACCCGTCTAACCCGTTTACTTTTCTATTTATTTTTTTTAAGATGTGTTTTATCCTTTTATGTCATATAGTTTAAACATAGTTATTTTATACAAATTTGTGTTTTCTTGATGTAAATTTGTAATTTTTGCAGCATTGACATCCAAAAATAAATTAAAATGATATTTCGATTTAAACAGGTCGCGTTTACATCAACACGCAAAACTCACACCATGTTTGGGTTCATCAGACACAACTTTCAGGTTCATGTTACGTGTGTGTTCATCTCACCAACCAGTAAACACGACCCATTTAACACCCCAGGTTTAGAGCAGACGAGTAGTGCATACCCTGGTCGAAAAATCAGGGATCTAGGAACCCGAAGTTCAGAACTTGTGTTACATTTCAACTTGTTCAAGAGAGCCCAAATACTTGAATTCCTGAAAAGAACATGAAGAATCTTGAAAAACAATTCAAATAAAAGTAACAATCTTTTAAACAGATAAAGAAAAGAACAGAAATCTTACAATCTTATGTGTGTTCTTAGTATAAGTTATGATCACCATATCTTCTTGAATATAGTAGCAGTTCTTCGACCTCGATTCTTGAAGAACCATTCGTGGTTTTCTTGATCCTGCAGCGGTTTATAGATTCAACTTCCGCTATAAATATGCTGTAAACAGGCCTATGATCTGAAAATCTTGATTCCCCACGAACATACGACATCTGATGGAGTCCTCTACCATACCACAAGATTCGATCACACCTTCACAACAAAAATTATTCAAGTTTTAGCAGTTAATAAAGGTCACAAACGCGATTATTTATTCAAGAACTCATTTTTTCTAAACATTTACCAAGCTGGAGTTCTTCGCTTTTCTTTCGGGTGCATATCATCACCAGCATATCGATCTGAATTATTCGAGTATTTGTAAGTTGGCGGAAAATATATCTTCCCTTCGCTCCATCCTTTAAACGCGCGTCCCCTTCTTTGTTCTATCCGAAGCTGCAATCGTATAAACCCGATTAATCACACTCTACCTTAAACAGTGAGACTACAGAAACTAAGAAACTGAGTTTCAACACTTGCCTGATCTTTTCCAGTAAAGCCCTCCAGTTTCGCATCTCGACAAGCGCCTTTGCAGCGCGATACGAGAGCGCAATCCTGTAATTCAAATCCCCAAGCCATATAATCCGACTGCACCCAAATACAATCATCAGAAACCATATAAACCATACAAAACCAAAATGTCACATCTAGTAAACTTTCACATACTCGTGCTCGAGGATCGTTTGGGGAGAATTCTCATCCCCCGTTCTTTGCACCCGTGGAAACCGAGTCTTCCTAAGAATCTCCATAACATCCGAGTTTCGCCTCAACTCATCGCCTTCCTTTTGACCCGAAGTCAAGTGGCTGCATATGAAGCAAAAGCTTGTCTGGTGCAATGACATGCTGATTGATATCGAACCCTGCACGCGTTACACATAAAAGTTAACATAAACCCCTTAAAAACCGCGTACTGCATTACTTATTAAAACTGTTTATCTGCTTATCGCGTTGTGATACGCGATAAAACTATTTACCTTATTTCCAAGATAACCCATCAATCCTCTACCAACACATGACACTTTCAAGTTACTAACATCATCTCTTATTTCACTTCTGACCCAAACTGTTAGATATATCCCAACCATCTGCTTACTTGCAACTAAACAATACATCGAGTCGCCAACGGTTCGATCCTTTTCCTCCATCGACACCGAGCCACTAAACGGGCTATAACCAGGCGAGTCATCGGGCCCATTATCTTCATCCGAGGACCCACCCCACCGCGAACCGGGCTCATAGTCACTCGGTCTGTTTCCAAACATGGCTCGATCACAAACACTATATCGACGATCAAATCGCACATGTGACTCCGGTAACTCGTACTCGGTCATCCTCATACTCCGGCTTAACGACTGGAACGACCGACGCTGGAAAAACGACGAAGATCGCTGTCGTGTTGATCCTTCGAAATCCGAGTCTAGTTCCACCACCGGGTCTGGCGCCGGAGATGGGGTCCGGCAGCCGCCCGAGGCGGCACCGGGAAGACTGTTGAGTGTTTTTCTGATCAATGCAAGCCATTTTTTCGCCGGAGCATTGTCTTCTGCCCCCAAAACATTACCGGCGTTCAGAGGAACGATTTCTTGAAACCTGAGATTCAAGATAATAATAATATTATTATTAGTTGTATGTTACATGCACCACCTATTTAAACTACGGTTTATAAAATGATAAAATATAGTAGGGGCCGGGGGCACTCTTTCTTATCTAGTCAGAAGTGTTAATTTTTGAACCGTATAAATTTTAGCCCGATAATACAATTCTTTTATATATCGGAGTCGCCCTTAAAAAAATTTAATTTCACCTCGTCGCCCTTAGTGTTTAAGCTCCGTCACGGCTTATGAGAAGATAATATTATTTGTGCATTGGTGTTTGTTAATTATTATGATGATGAACACTTACCCAAGAACGTAAATGTCCGCTGGTGGCGAAGTGTGCAGCCAATCTTCAAGGTTTAAATTGTTCGTCGGAGATTTTCCGGCGACATTCCACGTGGCTACAAAGATTCTGTAGTTATTGACGTCTGTAACTTGAGCAGCATCAAGATCGATTCTGCTTCGGCTCCGGCGATTGATGTTATTTTTGCTTGATCTTTCTGTGAAAAAGGTTGCACTTTTAGCAAATTTTTGTTAATACTTAATGATTTGAGTTATAATCGTGTGAATTGATTTGGGTTTCTTGAAATTTTGCAAGTTTTTATGGAAATTTGTAAGAAAATTTGAACTTTTGTGAGATGTTATAAAATTGGACCTGTTCTTTTGTTGTTCTTGATGGTGTAAGCTTCTGTTTCATTGAAATCGTTGATCCATTCTTCATCTGCACCTGTAATTTTGTGAAATTTCATGAAATATTATGAAATAAAAGTTAAGGAAATTTTACTAAAAAAGTCAAATTTGTAGTTTTTATGCGTTTGTTCATGTGTACTTAAATCATAATAAATTATAAATTTGTGAAGATACAATCAGACCCCATATAAAAAAGTGAGTGAACAACAAATATTGAAGACCATAAAAGGGAGAAGAAAACAAAGAACAGATCTTGAACTGCAAAGTGAAAAAGCGGATAAAAGCCATGGAGATTCCAAACAAAATATGAACTGAAACATTCAGTCATTGATGCAGAAAAATAAAGCAAAATCTGCAAATCCATTAGTGTTCCCTTTGTATAAACACAAAAACAAAAATGAAAACCAATAAAATAAAAATAAAAAATGAAGATTCATATGATGAATAAATTCACAAACTAGTAAATTACCTCTAGAACTAAAATCATCAGCATGGAAATCTTTAGATTTGCTCTTAACACTGAACCATCTCTTAAGTGTTTTAGGCCAAGAAATCTGCAATCCATCACAATCAAAGTCAACATCTCAACACATTCAGACAAATAATCAAATAATCAAACAACCAAATGTCAAAGTAAGTGAACAAACCTTGCTTTTCTTGCAGTTTTCATCTCTCATTGTCTCAAAACCTCATAAATTTAACCACCCAGTGATTAATTTTCAGAAAGTGACTTCAAAATGATGATAAATTGAGGATTAATGAATGTAAAAAGATTAAAGATTGAATCTTTATCGACACCCACAAGATCAAAACAGAGTAGAAAGGAGTGTTGAATCTCAAGATATAAAGAGGAGGAGAAAGTGGCAGTTTCTTGGCATTTTGGTTGCAAAATTTGCAAACAAGAGTCAAATCAAGGAGAAACACCAGTTGGGTGTTGCTGTTTCTGTAGGAGTCTATTCTATATGTTCTCTCACTTGCACCTATTTGTTGTGTACGCAAGAAACAGAGGAAATAAAGAAAGAAAACAAAGGGAAAATTTTCAAGAAAATGTGAAATTGAAAGAGGGTTTTCTTCTCTGCAAATAACCTCGTTCTGGGTACATCAAAGTATGGAAGTTAAAGAGAATAAAGAGGGGTGGGGTAGGGGTAGGGTGGGGTGGGGTGGGGTGGGGTGGGGGTGGGCTATTTCTTCAACAATCGAGGTTCTTGAGTCTTTACCCCAAATTCTAGGCCGACCCACATCAATTTTTAATGACAAAGATTAGCATTAATGAGAGGATTATGAGAGTATTATGGTATAATTACTAATTTAACGATTACTTGTATTGTTTGAATTTTGTTTTTTAAATCTTGTGTTTGTTTTTTGTTCATATATTGCAATGAATGACAATATATTTATAGTATTCAATACCATATTTCTATAATTTGATTATTTGGTTTTTAAAAACCGTTACTGAAACTATTTTGAAAATTGATTTTCTTTAAGTAATTATGAATTTATGACCCGAAAAACATGCAACATGTTTATGTTTGTAAAATTTAATGACCATATTTTATAAATTAATAGAAAGTGTATTAGTGGTTTTTTCAATTTTGACCAACTTGGTCAAACAGTTGATGAATCTTGGTTTTTACATTGCATTTCAAGATTTGTCTTTTGTTATGGTGGGTGTGGTGTGTTTACACTTTGCATAGAATATGAATCTAAGGAATATTTGAGCACAACTAAAGATGGGTCAGGTAGATTTTCATTGGGGCTTGAGCAATGCGTGCCTTTATAGGGTTTAATTGGCATGAATATTACTAAAATGTGCTTGTTATGGGGTTTTGGGAGATTTTGTGGAGTGTTTTTAGGATCTTAGCTTTTGTAGGTTAGGATAATTGTTTACAATCTCCTTAAAGTCTCTCTTTTGTATGCAAGCAATACAACAATGTGTCTTTACCATAGATCAAGAAATTTGTCTTTCTAAAAATAAACTCAATACATGGTCCCAACCTCATTTCGTAGTCGATTCATTTGAACTCTAGGAAAAAGTGCATCAAGAGTCCTAATATTCTAATAGGCTAACAGTTAAACTGATAAGTTGAACAATGATACAAAATTTTGTTATGGCATTGAATGTTTCTATCAAAAATAAGGCTTAACATATTATTCATGAATTACACGTTTTCTTACGTTTTCAGTCATAGTCAGGTATGTTGCCATGACATTGTAATCTTTTTTTTGTAATAATAAACTACCATTTTTTTACTAACCAATGTGGTCATGTATCATATAGTTTGCATTAGGCATAGAGGTTAAGGCTAGAAAACCGGTAAATATAGAATTTGAACATAAGACCTCTAATAATCATCCCATTAACCATGAGATTTCATAGATCCTTGTTGTAACTCTTGACCATAGTCGATACATGAGTTACGCAATCTTAAAGGATTAAATCATGGTGTATAACTGGTTGTGACATTCAACTCTCTTTTAACACAAAACCAAAATCGACCCACAAAAGAACACAACCTCCTAGAGTTTCGAGTCATGACCTCTTATAATATTACTAATTATAGCTTAGCTAGGTTAAGAACAAAGTTAAATCTTGGACTACTCCAAGTACTAACACATGGTTTTGGGGAACTTCTAATATTCTAAAATCACATGGCGCATGTGGGAGACTGTGCTAGGTCTTTAACCAAGAGACTTAAATGAAAAAAATAATATTACATTACATTACTAGTGTTTAAATTAACAATATTTAAATCTAAGGGGCTAACTCTATTAAATTAACACTAATAGCCCTCCAAAACTTTTACAAAAAGGTTTGGAACAAACACTGGGCATGTAGCCCACTAGCACCCTACAACATGCCTATTGAACCTTCACCCAGCATAACAAACCAGTTGGTCTCTATTTAGGTTGTCTAAGACATGTCCCAAATTAAAATAAATATTATATTTTCATTATAAATATTTATTTAATGCATTATATATATATATATATATATATATATATATATATATATTTATTTATGGATTCAATTTGTTATGGTACAGATTTGGTAATGAATTTTATTAAACTATAAAGTTGTACCAATATGTTATATTTTTTTTTATATTCTGTATTTTCAGTTTCAAAATATTCCAAATTCACAATGTAAATTAATAGTGTCAAGAAAGTTTGTTTTTTCTTAGGAAACTGCAAATAGTTTGTTTTTTCTTAGGAAACTGCAAATTATGTAACTATTACTTACTTTATTGGTTTTGTCCAAGTTAATTATCTGAGATTTAAATATAACACATTAGGTTAATTATTCTGACAGTGAAACTCCAAAACCCTCTTAATACATAATTTTCTAAAAAAAATGTTCAAAAGAATTCATAAAAATCAAAGAAAATTTATAAACCAAAAATAAAATTAATTGCTTAAAGATGATTATTAGTGAAAAGGAAAACTGAGATTGAAGATTGACAAACACGTGCTACAAAGAAATAATATTTATAAAGTTTCGAAAATATTTCAATTTATGTTACTTAAGTTTTATATGGATTTTTGAAAGTAGTTTTTTTAACGACAAATGTATGAGCTTTAGAAGATAATTGTTATTTTAATCGGACTCACATATCCGTTTCCCAACCGGGACCGCATCCCCAACCCCCTCAGGAGGAAACCGATTGTTGAGAAAATCGACTGGCTCAACTCTGAGCATTTTGCTTCGAGTGAGAATTCAACCCATGACCCCCCTTTGTTTACATATCATGGGTACCTCACCTTAATCAGTTAAGATAATGATCATTGATATTTTTAAAAGTAGTTAAACTAGATTCTTTTTAAAATTTACATACATGAAAAAAGTATTGCTATTTAGTACTTAGTTTTATGTTATTGAAAATGTGTTATTTAATTTGAACGAAATTCGAGATTCAATTGTGTTATGTTAGTTAGAATAGTTTAAACATATGAACCTACTATAAAAACAAAACAATATAAATTGATAAAAGATGTAAACTTAACATTGATAAAACATTTACACAACTCAAAGGGGATCCTAGTTTTAAATTTGTGTACTCACCAACCAAATAATTGAATACAAAAATCCTGTAAATTATAGGTAGATGAATTTAAAAGTAAAATGATCAAATGTAAAGTAGAGAGTGTATTGTCATAAGAAAAATAAAACATCTAGCCCATCAAATTTTCCCAAGTTATGTTAATACTTTTATTTTCTATCATTTGATGAAATATGATACAATAAACGATGAAGATAATCGTTACACAAATTTATTTTTAAGTATTAATATATATAATTGCATGTTATTTTCTTTAATTTTAATAATTATATGTGATATTCTTTATATAAAACAATTTGCACATATATCGTCCTTTAGATTAACCTTCATTCAGATTCACAGTTAAATCAGATATATTGCCACTCGCATGACATGAATTTATGTATTTTACACGCCTACAATTAGTCAAAATATTTTTATGTCGCTTTTCCCACCGTCTTCATGTTAGGGTGTTTAAAGTCGGATATTGGAATGTTTCCGATTGTAGAAATCACTATCCGTACATAAATTTCGGATATCAGATACAAATAGCGATTCGGATATCCAAACACTTTTTTTGCAATAATTAGAGACATGTTATTATCAAAATAGTATAAAAACCAAGTCCCAACATATACTAACAAGTCCCAACCTAAAATAAAAAAACATTTAAGACTTTAAAAAATAAAAAAAAGTATTTTTAAGTTTTCAATGATGACGCAGGTTAGCATTGATAATTGCAGTTGTTGTCGTAGATCTGACTGTAAAATCCGCCCTGACGTCGGAGCGTCGTTCTCATTTCTAGATTCCTGTGTAGTAATCTGAACTTTTTTGTTTCATTCTACACTTTCAATTTGAGATTTATGATTTGTTCCCTAGTGTTCGTTCTTAAACAAAGGGCATAAGAGTTCAATGATTTACTAAAGTCTCAATTACTCAATATTTTATTAATTACAAATTGTCAAATTACATAAATACACATCATGTGAGGGGCACATGCCTCTTTTGTGAGGCTCGTCATGTGAGGGACACATGTCTGACTTAACTGTGAAATTAGATGGAGGTTAGTGTAAAAGACAATATGCGTGTAAATTTTATAAAAAAAGAACATACAGTAGAATTATTGGAACTAAAGTACACACTTGTAATTTCGTATATTAATAAAGGACATAATTTGTAATTTACTCATTATCTATAGTATCTAATAAAACAATATTTATTTTGCCACTTATCACTCACTTTACCCATCTTTTTACCACATGTCATTATTCTAGACATCCTTACATCATTTTTCCATCCAAAATGATATTATAATAATGAGTAAATTACGCTTTTCGTCCCTGTGGTTTGGTGGTTATAACTATTTTCATCCAATAGTTTAAAAACGCCCGGTTTAACCACTGTGGATTAAAATCGGTCACAATTAAGTCCAGGACACTAACCCCCATCCATTTTTTCCGTTAAATGTATGTAAAAAGACTAAAATACCCTTAGACTTAAACTATTACTTCAATATCTCTATTCTCTCTCTGTCTCTCTCTCTCTAAAACCATATCCACTTCCCACCCTAAGCACAACCGTACAACCATCACCAGATAGCCATCGCACCCACCGTCACACCACCGGAACCGCCTCACAGGCACCGCAATACACCACTTGAAAACCATCACCATCGCTGTCTCTTTGAACTTTCATTCTCACCTACTGCAACAAACAAACATGAATCAAAATCCAAATTGGGGATAGAAGCTAACATCATCACCGGAGCCACCGTCACCGGCGACCGCTCTGGCTCCGCCTTCAAGCTCGTGGGCTTCAAGAACTTCATTTGCCACAACCCCATTTTCGATAAATTCACCGTCAAAAGCTTCCACCACATCGAGTTCTGGTGCTCCGACGCCTCCAACACTGCTTGCCTCTTCACCACAGATCCCGGTATCCTCCCAGCCCTAATCGCTGCCTCCAAGTCCGCCGAAACGCCGTCCACCGTCCGCCCCACCTCCGCCAGTACCATCAACGCCTCCTCCTCGTTCCCATCGCCACCACTGCCGCCACCACCACCACCACCGCCTCCGCCGCTGTTCCCCTTTCCAACGCCGTCGCCACCGTCGCCAGATAAGGCAAAGATTGGAACTTTATCATGATGTGTGTTGTGTTTGAGAATGAAAGAGTGACGGAGGGGTCCGGTGGATCGAATTGAAAGAGGGTTTGAAGGGTTGAAGGATAAAGATTGAATCGGAATGTGGGGGGTGAATTTGGTGAGATCTTATGAGGGTTTGTATCGCATTGAAGATGGTTGAGATGTGGTCAAATGAAGATTGCATCTCTATTATTATATTTTATTTTTTATAATATAATAACAATTTCAGTCAAGGGTATTTTGGTCATTTTAAAATAATTTAACGGAGAAATTGGATGGAGTTAACAGTTTGGACTTAATTGTGACAGATTTTAAACCACTGTGGTTAAACCGGGCGTTTTTAAAATATTGGATGAAAATGGTTATAACCACCAAACCATAGGGACGAAAAGCGTAATTTACTCTATAATAATTTAAACACTACAATTAATTTCTCTCTCTTATTAAATATTAATTTTATTAATGTTAATATTTTTCTTTCATCTAGATTTTTTTAAATGAAGGTATATTTTTAAAATTAGATTTTATTAAGAAAACAAAAAATCACATCTTTTTATTAAAATAGAACTAATAATAAATCTTTATATAATATGAAATTTTAGAAAACAATAAACCTTTTTAAACAAAATAATTTAAATAAGTCATTTTTTAATTATAAAAAGGTGAAATTTTCTAAAAACAATCTTATTAAAACAACCAGAATAATTACCGATCAAAGTTTTTAATAAACAAGATTTTTATAAAAGAAAATTTTATAAAGAATCTTAAAACGAATGTTTATAAATAAAACTAGTTAAATAAGATAGTTAAAAATATATAATAATTTTTATTTTCTTAAACTATTACGTATATATAACTCATATCTTATATTAAAATATCATATTGTAAATCTTTATTTTTATTACTAACTATAATTCGTTTAATGAATGAGTTTGTAGCGTATCTATCTATATATGTATCTGTGAAAGATTTGATCTGCCCAAGATACATATTAAATTGATGTGGCTAGTGTGATATGATCCAAGTCGGGTCATACCCAATAACAAGCTTGTCAAACACCAATAGATAATTTATTTGTGGATAAGATCAAACAAATAAATAATGACACCAATTTAGAAAATGGACTTCTAAATTATTGTTTATGCAAATGAACATTATTATGTGAATAATTGTTCATGAGATATTATTTGTTTTCATTATTTAGTATTACTAAATAATAACAAATAAAGGGATGTTTGATTTATAAAGTTTATAAAACTAGTTATAAACTTTATAAACTTGAGAATTATAAGTATTATGTGTTTAATGTTTAAAACAAGTGGGACCTAGACCATTCTTCAATGGTTCGGCCGCCCAAGAGAGATTCTCTCTCTCACTTGTCTTGTAACTACAAAACTCAAGCATGCTTAGACCTCTCCCAAGACATTCCATTATTCCTTTTGCATGCAAGCATTTTCTCTCTTCTCTCAAGTCTCTCTAACTCACGGATTCTTCAAGGAGAAGAAGAACGAAAATTTTCAGATTCAAGAGGATTGAAGAGCTGAAAATTTTCAGCTTTCAAAATCGTTTTTGATAGCTACAAGTTGGTGTCCAAGTATCCTAGCATTCAAAGGGTGTTTGAAGAGGCTTGGGGTATGCTATCTTGAGAGCTTCTACATTGAAGTTTAGCCACAAGAACACATCCATTTCAGCCTTTTAAATTTCGGATTTTGAATCTCCAAAGGTTGTAGTTCTTTCATCTTATTATTGTATGCATTGTATATGAAGATCCATGGCTTGGGGTTATTATAAAATGGGTTTTATAATCAGATCTTAACATGTTTTAAATCTTACATTCCGCTGCGTTTTTCATATAATCAAGTTGTATGAAGCTTTGATAAACATGTTAAACCCTGAAATTTTCTTAAAACAATCTTATTAAAACAACCAGAATAATTACCGATCAAAGTTTTTAATAAACAAGATTTTTATAAAAGAAAATTTTATAAAGAATCTTAAAACGAATGTTTATAAATAAAACTAGTTAAATAAGATAGTTAAAAATATATAATAATTTTTTATTTTCTTAAACTATTACGTATATATAACTCATATCTTATATTAAAATATCATATTGTAAATCTTTATTTTTATTACTAACTATAATTCGTTTAATGAATGAGTTTGTAGCGTATCTATCTATATATGTATCTGTCTATCTATATATCTATAATAAAAATTAAGATAAGACGTGACGCAATCGTAAGCATAATCATACTGACTTTCTCATTTCTCTCTATTATTAAAACTAATATTAAATACTAATATATTACTCATACCATTTTTAAATTAAAAAATGTAATTTATTAAATTGAAAAACTATTTTTTTAATTAAAAACACAATTTTTAAAAACAAAAAAGCAACGAACATTTAAAAAAAATTAATTTTACTTAAAACAAAATATTTAAAAATCACAATGTTTTATAAAATAAAAGTTTAAGAAAAATACATTACTATTTATTTACTTAAAGTAACTATTGATATATAATTATAATCATATTTTATATTCAAGTATGGTTTTAAAATTCATAAATATTTTTACTAATTATTTAATAATTTATTCTCGTGTAATACACGGGACACTAACCTAATTTTTCTATAAAGTGAAAAAAAAGTTGTTTATCATTCCGAGTCTTATTTATTTCACGTTATTAAGTATCATGTCAAGTCTATAAATAAAAAACGTACAGTTATAGGCTCCCATAAATTTAGGGTCTTATTTTCGCTACGAGTGTATGGCTTAATTTTTATATTAATTTTTAGGTCGTTATCTATAATACCAAGTGTGGACCAACATCCCTGTATTCCCGGAATCCGATTATCCAAATTGATTGTTGTTTTGACTTCATATTAATTACCCTATTATGAAAGAACCAGGGCGATGAACAGTGCCTACTGCCTGTGTGGCGGGCAGTGGTTGTTTTTTTTTTTTCCTGTCGCTCGCTGTTTTCTTTGGTATATATTTCTTATTAGTCGTTATTGTTCAATGTTTCTTGCTTGGATGGATTGGTTGAGTTCTTTCTTTATTTTTGGGGGATTGAAGGTTCGAATCTTCCCCCCCCCCCACCACCCAATTTTTTCCCATGTCCGCCCTTATAAGGTAGCGGGACACGTGTTCGTCAGTCGTCACTCCTCTGTTCCTTTGTGTACGTGTTCTTAATGTGTCCGCCCTAATATCTCACTTCCATGCTCTATCGTCATTACACCGACTCTCCGCCTTCGTCGCCGGTACCACTGTAGTTCTGATTTTCCATTGTCATTTATCGCCGTCTATTTTGCATCCTGGAAGATTTGCTGAAATTTTTGATTTCGTTCTCACCTCCATTGGCAGGTTATTTTGCGCTGCGATTTTCGGATTTGACTGCATTTCTTCTTTCCTGGTATTATTTCTGCTTTGCTTCTGCGTTATCATTTGTTGCAATCACGTTTATGCCTTCTCTGAGTTTTATTTAATATTGGATCTATTGGTAGCATTGTGAGGGTAGTTTCCACAGAATTGTCGGGGTGGGTTTTTTTGCCTAAACCTTATCATAATATTTGTTGTTTCGTCGTGAGGGAAGAAAGGATCTGCGTAACCTACATAACGTGTATTGTTGAGATGGATGTACATGTATTTGGTAATTTGGATGCGATTGTTATTCTAGTGTTTGTTAATTGGCTAACTTGGTATATTTTAAATTACAGTTCCTCTCATACATAAAATGATCTACAGCTGATACGTTCATTTCTTTTTGTTAAAATATCTAATATCTTTTTCTCATATCAATTTATTTAGCTCTTTTGTGTTTCCTTCTTTTTCAGTTTCTCCAAAGTTAAGGGGGCTTTCTGTCCATTCTCAAATGTTCAAGGGTGTTTGCTGTGCTGCTGCTTTGTTGCTGAGTATATAAAAAGGGGGCTGCTGCTAGGGTTCAGGAGAACACATCTATTCATCGCCGCTCACTCTCTCTCGACAAGAAGATTGCTCATCGCAGCCTCTCTTGCGTTCGATGACCACAACCTCTCTTGTGTTCGTACTGTCTTGTTCTTGTTAGAATCTGCATAACCTTTATGCAGGTCCACTAGTGTTCTATTTCCATTGTTCTTCCTTGTTATTAAGATTTCTGCACTTTAAGAGGTTGTAATCTGTGTTGGTGGTTGTTCAATACCTCTTGGTTGTATTGAGGTTGTTATCCATACGTCTGATACCATTTTTACATGGTATCAGAGCACTGGTCTTCCGCTGCTCATCGGAATATCTGATTTAGGGTTTTATCATTCTCAAAAACCCTTGTTCGTATTTTTACTGATTCTTGGGCGACAAAGATCTGTCACTGATTTGAAGAATCTAGGGCAAAGAAACCCTAGATTGTATTACTGGTGATTCGTGATTCTCTGCTCGTTGGGTTGTCTGTTCGTGGTTGTCTTTCGAAGAATCTAGGGCAAGAACCCTAGATCTGGTTGCTGCTATTCTTTTCTGCCTTGGATTCTCAACCCTAAGTGAAGGTTGTTGAATCTTGGGCACTTCTGGAGAACCCTAACTTGGGCGCATCTGGTGAGATTGTTCCATCTCTATCTTGTTCTTTTTGTTCCTAGTCTAGGCTGTTATTGGCTGGGTTAGGGGGACCAGCATCTGTCGTGTTACTGTGG
This sequence comes from Flaveria linearis, assembly GCA_024085815.1. Classification (NCBI taxonomy): domain Eukaryota; kingdom Viridiplantae; phylum Streptophyta; class Magnoliopsida; order Asterales; family Asteraceae; genus Flaveria; species Flaveria linearis. The sequence goes on from JABSNV010000206.1 coordinate 51,693, forward strand.
CTGTCTCTGATTGTTCGTTTCTGATATACTTGTGCATCACTCGTGTGGATTATCTTTTCGTGTGTGTTTGCATTTAAAACAGCTAATCTAATCCTTGATCTGCCGCTATAAGCGGTGTGAAAACCTGGCTCTGGTTTAGCTGTTCATCTGTGCGTGTGCCTGTGTGAAGTTCATTCTTTATCTTGTCTTTAATTTTTTCTTTGTCTGTCAAAATGGATAAACCTGAATCATTTGTGACTCTCACTTCTGGTGAGACTTTCATTAGTAAACTTGATATGAGTAATCCTCTTTATCTTCACGCTAATGATACTAATACTCTATCGATAATAACCATTAAACTGAAAGGAACAGAAAACTACACTGTTTGGAGTAATTCTATGAAACTTGCACTGGAAGTTAAAAATAAATCTGGTTTTATTGATGGTAAATGTACTAGACCGGCTGATGATGTTATGGGGAGGCAATGGGATCGATGTAACTCTGTGGTTCTGTCTTGGATATTAAATTCAATTAGTGAGGAGTTGTATGTTGGTCAAGTGTTTTCTAAGCTTGCAAAAGAAGTATGGGATGACCTTAAAGAAACTTACAATAAAATTGAAGGGTCAGTTGTCTATAATTTGTATCAAAAAATTAACTCCCTTACCCAAAATGGAACCACTGTTGCTGAATATTATCATAAATTAAACACTATGTGGAAACAAATAGATGCCATTGTTCAACTCCCCTCTTGTACCTGTCAAGCCTCTAAGGAATTCAATGATTTCAATCATTTGATAAAACTTATGCAGTTCCTTATGGGCCTTGATGAGATATATCAACCTGTTAGATCAAACCTCCTGACTAAGGATCCTCTTCCAACTGTTAAAGAAGCCTTTTCTATAATATCAAGGGAAGAGTCACACCGTGGTGGTAGTGGCTCTTCTACAAAAACTCAATCAATGGGATTCTTTGCTAATAAACCACAAAACCCTGACCAAAGAAAGAAAACTGGAAGAGGACCAAACCCAAATCTTAAATGTACTCACTGTAATATGATGGGTCACACGGTTGATAGATGCTATGAACTAGTAGGATATCCGGCTAATTATAAAAAGAAAAGTGTTAACCAACCGGGTAAAATGGGAACATCAAATAACTCAACTTTAACTGCATCTAAAACTGGTCCTTCCTCTAGTTCCTCAGGCTCTTTTCCTTTCACTCCTGAACAGATCTCAAGATTAATCGGGTTAGTTAGTGACAATCAAAGTTCTGATCCTCAATGCTCAGGAGGTAAAACTGTCGGATTTTCCAGTAGTTTCAATTCTAAAACAAATTTCTACACTGGCACTAGTTCCCTTTGTGACAACTTTAACAATGGTTGGGTAATTGACTCGGGAGCAAACCAACACATGATAAAATCTGATAAACACATGTTTGACTGTGTTGATGTATCTAAACTTAACATGACTGTAGGACATCCAAATGGTACCTATGCAAAAGTCTCTAAAATTGGCAACATTAATATCACAAAGGAAATTGTTATAAAAAATGTATTCTTTGTTCCCGACTACTGTGTCAACCTTCTGTCTGTGCATAAACTTGCACATGACAGCAATCTTGAAGTTATTTTTAACTCCAAAAATTGTTATATTCAGGATTCCAGGTCAAAGAAAGTATTGGTGACTGGTAGTCAGTGTGATGGTCTGTATTTGTTTGAAAATTTTGCTAAGGTGTGTGCTAGTAAATCTGATTCTGCTAACCTATGGCACTCTAGGTTAGGGCATCCATCAGACACTGTTTTAAACATTCTAAAACAGTCTCTAAAACTTGATAACTTCAAACCAAATGATTTGTGTGAAGTCTGCCATAAGGCAAAACAGTCTAGAGTGCCCTTCCCTTTAAGTGACCATGTGTCTAAAAATGTTGGTGACCTAGTCCATTTAGATGTGTGGGGACCTTATAAAATAACAAGTAAAGAAGGTTTCAAATATTTTCTTACTATTGTTGATGATTTTTCTAGAGCTGTTTGGTGTTATCTCCTTAAATCTAAAGATGAAGTTTTCTCATGTCTAGTTACATTTTATGAACTCATAAAAAATCAATTTCATAAATCAATAAAAACCTTTCGAAGCGATAATGGTACAGAATTTTTAAACAATCAAACCAAGAGATTTTTTGAGTCAAAAGGAATCCTTCATCAAACTACATGCACCTATACCCCACAACAAAATGGAATAGTCGAACACAAACATAGACACCTTCTTAATGTTGCTAGAGCTCTGTTGTTTCAAGGGGGTGTCCCCTTAAGTTTCTGGTCTGAGTGCATTCTAACTGCTACTTACTTAATTAACAGGATTCCCTCGTCTGTGTTACTTGGAAAAAGTCCCTTTGAGGTTATGTTTGGGTTCAAACCCTCTCTTTCTCATTTGAAAAACTTTGGCTGCTTAGCATTTAGCACTGTTTTGAATAATTTAAATAAATTTTCAAGTAGCTCTGACAAATGTGTTTTAATTGGTTATTCTCATGTTAAAAAGGGATATAAACTATGGAATCTTGAAACAAAATCAGTTTTCTTTTCAAGAGATGTTCATTTCTATGAACATGTCTACCCCTTTAAATCTGAATTTAAAGACTATGTAACTGATACCTTCAACTCTGAAATTACAAACTTAAATTTTTTTGATTCATATGAGCCAAATGTTGTTTCAAATGAAAAAGTCCCCTATGATGAAAAGAGGGAATCAACTCAAGAGTCTGCTGGTTCTATTCAGCAACCTGTTTTTCCCAACAGGGCATCTGAGGAGGCTGTCCTCTGTGATCAGCAGTCAGTTGACGCTCCTGGCGGGGCTGAATTCAGTCATCAGCAGCCCGTGAGCGCTCCTGGCGGGGCTGGTTCCAGTAGTCAGCCACCAGATTGCACAGTTGGCCATAATAATGGCATGGCTGAAGAAACCACAGGCACTAATGATGAGTATAACCCATCTGAGGGGCATTATAATAGTGGTCCTGAACCCAGACGGTCCACAAGGACCCCCTCCATGCCTAGAAAATTTTCCGAGTACATTGTTGAGGGAAAAGTCAAATATGGTATTGAAAAAGTTGTCAATTATTCTCACTTGTCTTATGATAACTTCTGTTTTTCCACTATTCTTAATAAATCAGTTGAACCCCGATCTTACAAAGAGGCTTTAACTGATAAAAATTGGATTGATGCTATGAATGCTGAAATGGAGGCATTGCATAGAAATAACACATGGGAAATTGTAGATCTTCCCCAAACAGAAAACCTATTGGGTGTAAATGGATCTACAAAATTAAATATAAGTCCAATGGTGAAATTGAACACTATAAGGCCAGGCTTGTTGCCAAAGGCTACAGCCAACAGGAGGGAATTGATTTCGATGAGACATTCTCTCCTGTTGTCAAAATGGTTACCATTCGTTGTATTGTTGGTCTTGCTGTCCAAAATAATTGGACTATGTTTCAGCTTGACATTAATAATGCTTTTTTATATGGCAATATTTCTGAGGATGTTTACATGACTCTACCCGAAGGGTATTATTCCAAATCTGATAACAAAGTATGCAAATTAATTAAATCCTTATATGGACTTAAACAAGCCCCTAGAAAATGGAATGAAAAACTTACAAGTGTTCTCTTTGAGATGGGTTTTACCCAAAGTCTTTGTGATCCTTCTCTGTATATTAAACAATGTGCATCTGTGTTTATTGCTTTACTTGTTTATGTGGATGATATAATCATAACAGGCAATAATCATGATGAGATAAAAAGTATCAAACAGACTTTAGGATCTCATTTTATGATCAAAGATTTGGGCACTTTAAAGTATTTTTTAGGAATTGAAGTATTGTATTCTGAGAAAGGGGTCTGTTTATCACAACGAAAATATTGCATGGAATTGTTATCTGAATTTGGATATCTTGGGTGTAAGCCTGTTCAAACTCCAATTGAGCAGAGTTTTCTTGTTACATCTAAACTTAGACACGAAGAACCCCTTCTGTCTAATGTGTCTTTTTATCAAAAATTAATTGGTAAGCTGATCTATTTGTCCCTAACTAGACTAGACATTTCATATGTTGTTCAAGTGTTGAGTCAATTTATGCATGCCCCTTCTAACTCTCATTTACAGATTGCCTTTCGGCTGTTAAGGTATTTAAAATTATCTCCTGGAAAGGGGCTGTCATTTTCAAAATCTGACTCCTTAAATATAACAGCATATGTTGACTCTGACTGGGGGAAATGTTTGTCCTCCAGGAGATCAGTGACCGGATATTGTGTTTTCTTGGGAACCTCTTTGGTTTCTTGGAAAAGTAAAAAACAGGGAACCGTTTCTCGCTCGTCTGCTGAAGCAGAGTATCGAGCTATGTGCTCGGCTACCTGCGAAATTTTATGGATTTTAAATTTACTTAAAGAACTTCGTGTTTCTTATTCCCTTCCTATAAACCTGCATTGTGATAACTCAGCAGCAATTTCTATTACTGCTAATCCAGTGTTCCATGAGCGCACCAAACATTTTGAGCTTGATCTCCATTTTCTCCGTGAAAAAGTTTTGCTGGTGTTATAAAAACAATCCAAATTGGGTCAAAATTTCAAAAGGCAGACATTTTCACTAAGGGCCTTCCTATTACTCAGCATGCATTGCTGTGTGATCAGCTTGGGTTATTTGACATGTTTGCTAATTAAATTGAGGGGGGGTGTTAAAATATCTAATATCTTTTTCTCATATCAATTTATTTAGCTCTTTTGTATTTCCTTCTTTTTCAGTTTCTCCAAAGTTAAGGGGGCTTTCTGTCCATTCTCAAATGTTCAAGGGTGTTTGCTGTGCTGCTGCTTTGTTGCTGAGTATATAAAGAGGGGGCTGCTGCTAGGGTTCAGGAGAACACATCTATTCATCGCCGCTCACTCTCTCTCGACAAGAAGATTGCTCATCGCAGCCTCTCTTGCGTTCGATGACCACAACCTCTCTTGTGTTCGTACTGTCTTGTTCTTGTTAGAATCTGCATAACCTTTATGCAGGTCCACTAGTGTTCTATTTCCATTGTTCTTCCTTGTTATTAAGATTTCTGCACTTTAAGAGGTTGTAATCTGTGTTGGTGGTTGTTCAATACCTCTTGGTTGTATTGAGGTTGTTATCCATACGTCTGATACCATTTTTACACTTTTTCTTAATTTGCCTCAATATAATACATAACAAATTAACATATTTAGAGGGTGCCACTTATCTTTTGGAATTAATTATCACTTTTTAGTTAATTAGGTGCTGTTTGTTTTTTCTGCAGGAAAATGTCTGCAGTCTGCGGACCACATCTGCAGACATCTGCAGCAGAAGAGTTGGACCAAATGTCTGCAGTCTGCAAGAAAAAAATTGTTTGTTTTTAACATCTGCGGACTGCTTATTTATATACTTATAAAATAGATATTTTGATAAATTAAAAACATGTTTATACACACACACAGTTATAATAATAAACAACTGCAACAAAAGGATAAGCATTAATAATCCTTCCATATTTATCCATCGCCCACATCTTTGCACACTCGTATAAATAACAACAAATGAAAACAATAATCTCCCACTTGCAATCCCCATTACATCAGACACCTTAATTTTACACACTTTAACAATGAACAACTCACCTCAATCTTTAACGACATCCATCACCATCACCAGATTCCTCCGTCATCTCCTATCCCCACCACGTAAACCCCCAACAATCCCCTCGTTTCCCCCTAACTCCTACGACATCCACCAGGTCTTCAACTACTTCGACGAGAACGGGGATGGCAAGATCTCCGCCACCGAGCTGCAGCGCCGATCACCATCTTCCACAGCCTTCTGCAACCATCTTCATAATCATCGATCTCCTTCTACAAACTACAAAATAGATGCATCGATCAATCAGATCATAAATCCCAAATTCAACCCTAATTTCGGACCACAGAGGAGGGGGTCCGATCACACAGGTCGCAGGAGGGGGCGGTCGGCGGTGAGGGGGCGGTCGGCGCTGTCGCATGAGAGGGGGCCGTTGAGCGGGGGGAGGGGGGCCTGTCGAGCAGTTGTCCGGCGCAGGTAGGGGGGGCGGCGGTGGTCCGGCCGATGGGGGGAGGTGGGGCGACGGTGGTTTGACCGATGGGGGGAAGTGGGGCGGCGGTGGTCCGGCAGGTGGGGGAGGTGGGGCGGCCGGTAGGGAAGGTGGGAGGAGGTGGGGTGGCCGTAGGGGGAGGTGGGAATGGAGAAGAGGTTAGAAGACCTCAGAAGTGGTAAGTCCACCTCTTCTCCACGCAGACGTCAGGGAGACGTTTTAATGAAACGTCTTCCAAAAATCAAACAGTTTGCGCATTCAAAAGCTCTTCCCGCGTCTGCGTGCGCGTAGATAAAAAGGTGGGGAAGAGCTTCTAAAGAAAAACAAACAGCACCTTAGTCTTTTAACTTCCTTAAGGTATAGAGTTCATGCTCTTGATCTTTTTCGATTGCTTTAATTTAATTTCATTCTTTCTTGGCTTAAATCTACATACCTATGAAACTTTTGCTTCTTTTTATCTACTTGCAAATATGTGCCCCATATATTATCATAAAAATAGTAAATTTTGACCATGCACATGGTCGTATTGAAATGTTTGACTTTTACCAGAATTTAAGAATATAAACAATTAACTTAGGGGTTGTGCGGTTAAATCTTTTAAAGCATTTTAGAATGTAGGTGGTTCTAAAAGCACTTTCTTTTATTATAAGCCCTTAACTATATATTATCACAAACTCAAGGAAATATATGGGTACCATTATTATCTATTGTTTCTTCTTCTTGTTTTTTTATGAATTATGAGAAGGTATTTGATATTAGAAGAAAATTCAAAGGAAAAAAACAAGAAGATATATTTTGTTTTTTAATAGTTTGAGATTTTAGTTTTTAAACAGCCGGTGTAAGGGTTTGAAGTTTTATTTTACATGTTTCTTAAGAATGAGTTACGTACATATGACCTTGTAGCCAAATGACAGTGGTTATCACCTTATCTAAATATGACGTTTAGTCAATTCTTACAACTACAAAGTTAAGAGGTATTTAGGATCAAAAGAAAAAAAAATTGTTGTTCAAAAAACTTAAGGATGAATAAGTTGGAAAAGTAAGAGAGTTTTTAACGGTTAATCGCTCATGCTCATAACTTTTTAATGCTATATTTGTTTGAATTCGGAGGATTCAAACTATACGACTGTTAATGCTTCATATGGTTTTTTATACAAAGTTTATAGGGTAGAAATAAGAAGATATGGAAGAAGTCACTTCTCTAGTTCTTCACATAATGCTTTTTAAGTTTGCAATTTTGCTTTGTTTATGTAAACTTCATTAACATAAGTTTTTCCATTGTTGTAAAAATGTAACTTTCAGTCTTTCACTTGAAGTGTTATATTCAAGATAATTTTTTTCTAATTTTAATAATATATGGACCAAAGTTTCAGTTGAACTTCTCTACATGTGTAAACAATAAATATAAGCTCGTAGAATGAAGAATTAAAAAATGATAAAAACAACTCAAAACCAAAGTATTATTTTTTGTAAATAGTAAAATACGAAACGAAGTGGTCTAATTTTATTTCACAAATAACTTTTCATAAACTTCAAAGAACTTAAATAACTCAAAAGAAAAACCGAATAAAAAAATCAAGCTCCAACTACTTTTATCAAGTGTAGGCATAGGTTCAATGTCAATTGACAACACATTTTTTTACGGGTTGGACACTTTTACGTTTGATAATACGCAAGCAGTTTATTATATTTTTCTCAGTCCGTTCTGATTTTATTAAATTGTGCCTTTGTGCTCTTTCCTTATATCATGATATCGATCAACAAGTTTATTCTTCATAGCCGATGATAATTCATATAAATCGACCCACTATATAATCTAGACGATTAATTATTATCATTTTGTCACAATTTGGGTGCATCTAACTATTTATTAGAGAACAAAATTTAGGGTAGAAAAATACAAAAACATGAGGTCAAAAAAGGATTTTCTTGAACAGCGTGAAGTAAACACAGAAAAATAGGAGAGAATCTTGATTACATCGACATCAGATGCCACCAAGTCGCTTTCAACCGGTGTTTGCCTTCTCTAACTACTCCTTTAAAATTAAAAAAAAAATTGTTACAATTGATGTGTTATTCTAAAATATGGTAAATTTTATTTTTTATCGATTATTTATGGTGCTATATTCCGCAATTAAGCTTCATTAATTACATTGTTATTATTTATGTAAGAAGTTTTGTTACCTTTTTGTGTTGTCTAAAATCTGCTGCTATAATTTCTGTTAATATATTTTTTGACGTCATATTTTCTGTTAAATGACGACTTACTGTTGAAATTATATTAGTATAATATCAATTCATGTTCTAAAATCTTGGTTATAAGTTTATTTACACAATTCTTGTGGATGTCAGGTGTAATGAAGTTCAATGGCTGCTTGTGTCATTAGCTAAAGTTTGAGGGACTGTTTGTGACAAGGCTAAAGGTTCAGGGACTGTTCGTGACAAGGGTAAAGGTTCAGGGACTGTTCGTGAGAAGGACTGGAAGCTGGATGGCTATATAAGCAGCTGTACGGTTAGGGTTAATTAACCTCTGCACTTCATTTCACTTTCATACAGTCGTATTTCATCTTCAACCCATTCTAGGGTTTGTTCATATCTGGTAGAAAGATCTTGTTCTAGATGATTCTTTGTACTAGAACTCATAGATTTGTATCGGTTCTATGAGATAGATTCTCTGATTGTGTTGGGTTTGCTTCATCAGACGAAATAGTTTTTCTTGTATAAATCATTTCTTTGTAATCAAAAGTTTCATGAGTTTATGTTTAATAGATATCTTTGATTTCAACATGGTATCAGAGCCTCGTGCTCTATGCCCTTTTTTCTACAACTAAACTCGTGAACGATTGTAAAATCGGAAAACCCTAATTTCGTCTGTTTGGGCTAAATCCTGGGTTGCTGTGGTGATAATCAAGTAAGGCCGCATTCCGTCTGATCTCGCATCTGTGACCGAAGTTTACTTCCGGTGTTGCAGATCGATCATCTGCTAAAGTGGTTTTGTACATCAACCCGCTATAAGGTTTCTTGTTCCTTCCTGTCTCGTAGCAAGTCCCTTCACAGGGAGTTTCTGTTAAGGACAGGAATCAACTGCCCTCTGTGTTAACACTTGGACTATGAGCAGGGCCTCTTGTGTGGTTTAATTTTCTGTTAGTTACAATATTCTTTCGATTCTTCGTGATATCTGTGATATCTGTGTTCTTTGCTGTTTGTTAAATTCCGCTTGCGCTTCTGTGTGATATTGTCTATCACTGCCCCCTTTTCCACTTGGCCAGTCAACAAATTGACCGGGTATCTGGTTGGTAAAAGGGATCTTGTGCAGTGTTGTGTGTGCTTGTTAATACTGGTTGAGCTGTGATTATATTGGTTATTCTTTTGTGTAATTGGATTGTACTATGGCTGATGATAAAAAATCTGGAGATGATACCTTCTCTAGTGATGGTAGCATTCCCCCTGTTCTTGATTCACAGATAAGTAAACTTGACTTTGGTAATCCCCTATATCTCCATGCAAGTGATACTAGTAATATCTCTATTATCTCAATAAAACTAAAAGGCACTGACAATTACTCTGTATGGGCAAATGCTATGCAACTTGCTCTTAATGTAAAAAATAAGATAGGTTTCATAGATGGCTCGTGTCTTAAACCTGAAAATGATGAGTTAGGAAAACAATGGGATAGATGCAACTTTGTAGTGTTATCATGGATCTTAAATTCCATATCAGAAGATCTTTATGTTAGTCAAATTTTCTCAAAAGATGCCTCTGCAGTCTGGCAAGAATTAAAAGAAACATATGACAAAGTGGATGGATCAGTTGTGTTTAACCTGTATCAAAACATTAATTCTCTGACCCAGAATGGGTCATCTATATCAGACTATTATCACAAACTAAATTCCATGTGGCGTCAATATGATACAGTAACTAACCTACCTACATGCACTTGCCAAGCTACAAAAGGGTTCTCTAGCTTCAATCAAAACTTAAAGCTTATGCAATTTCTTATGGGTTTAGATGAAGTATACCAACCTATTAGATCTAATATGTTAACTAAAGATCCTCTACCATCTGTCAAAGCTGCATTCTCCATCATTTCTAGTGAAGAGTCTCACAGAAATTCATCTTCTAAAACTAGCTCTAAGACTCAGGCAACAGCCTTTGTTGCTAGAGCCTCAGAACCCAAGAAGAAATCTGGAAGAGGCTCTCCACTAAAATGTTCACATTGTAACCTAACTGGACACACAATTGAGAAATGTTATGAACTCATAGGGTATCCAGAAAATTACAAAAAGAAATCAAATACTTCTAGGGCAGCCAACATGAGTAATAACTCTGTATTGACAAATAAGACTATTCCTCCTGACTTTCCCTTCACTCCTGATCAGATTTCAAAATTGCTATCTCTTGTCAGTGAAGGATCTTCCTCTAACTCTTAGATTAATGCTAACATGTCAAGTAACATCTGCATAAATGAAAACTGTAAAAGTCATTATATGAACATTGTGAGCTCTACCAGTTCAAGTGAATTCAATCTTACACAAGGTTGGATAATTGACTCAGGTGCAAATCAATATATGACTGTATCTGAGACCAATATGGTCAACCTTGTTGATGTGTCTGATGTTGGGTTGTCTGTAGGACACCCAAATGGCACTAGAGCTAAAATCACAAAAATTGGTAATATCAAACTGACAAATGACATAATACTAGTTGATGTGTTAGTTGTACCTGAGTATTATGTAAATCTGATGTCTGTTCATAAACTCACTAAGGATAATAAACTTAAATGCTGTTTTGATGAACATACCTGTTCCATTCAGGATTTACATCAAAACAAGTGTCTGATGAGTGGTAAACAAATTGATGGCCTATACTTCTATAAGGATGTATCTAGAGGTATTCTACCTGGTCTTTGTAACATGTTTGCTTGCTCTGACTCCCACAGCCTTTGGCATGGGAGACATGGTCATCCATCACATCATGTTCTAAATGTTTTGAAAAAAGACCTTATGATTACAAATACCAATAGTAATCTGCCCTGTGAAATATGTCATAAATCTAAGCAAACAAGGCTTCCTTTCCCTGAAAGCTCACATGTGTCAACCACATTAGGTGAACTAATGCACATTGACTTATGGGGTCCCTTTAAGATATCATCCAGAGAAGGCTTTAAATTCTTCCTAACCATAGTGGATGATTACTCCAGAGCTGTCTGGATATACTTGTTGAAATCTAAGGATGAAGTAATGAATCATATAGAAAGTCTGATTAACTTGATTAAAACTCAATTCTCAAAAGTAATCAAATGCTTCAGATCTGATAATGGGACTGAATTCACTAATCATTCTATAGAGAACTTGTTTTCAAAACATGGAATAATTCATCAAACATCCTGTGTTTATACTCCACAACAGAATGGAGTAGTGGAGAGAAAACACAGACATCTGCTGAATGTGGCCAGGTCTCTTATGTTCCAAAGTGGGATTCCTATGAATATGTGGAGTGAATGTATTCTAACTGCCTGTTATTTGATAAATAGGACTCCATCATCTGTGCTCTCTGGCTTATCTCCTTACGAATTAGTATATAAATGCAAGCCTTCTCTTTCACACCTAAGAATCTTTGGCTGTCTGTGCTTTGCTACTACTCTTCACCCTGGAAACAAATTTGATTCCAGGGCAATAAAATGTGTGTTTATGGGATATTCTAATAATAAAAAAGGATATAAACTATGGAATTTAGATAAGAAAGAATTTTTTATTCAAGAGATGTTAAATTCTATGAGAATATATTTCCTTTTAAATCGAATTCATGTAACCCAGACCATAGTAGCAATGTAGACAGTGACACTATATTTGACACCCTATTTCTTCCCAATGATGATGAGAAGGCTAATAAAGGTAATAATCAGGAGGGATTCAAGGGTAAGACTCAGATTCCTGAGAATCCTTTAGATACTCCTGCTGATGTATATGACTCCTCGGGGCATCAGTCTGGTGGTCAATCTGCCACTGATGAGAACCATGAGCATCATGTTGGTAGTACCTCTGCCACTGATGCAGAGTTGCAGTCAAATACACAGCAGTATGATGAATTTAATGAGGGTGCTAGTGAGACTGAGCATTACTCTGACCCTGGGAATGATCCTGCCAAATCTGAGGGACCTCTTAGGAGATCTAGTAGGGTCAGTTCTGTTCCTAAACATCTTAGTGACTTCATTGTTCATGGTAAAGTAAAATATGGCATAGAAAAGGTTGTAAATTACTCTAATCTAACCCCTCAGGACTACTGTTTTGTATCTTTGCTAAATAAAAGCAGTGTACCTACTAGCTATAGAGAGGCATGTTTAGATAAAAATTGGATTAATGCCATGAATGAAGAAATGGAAGCACTAAACAGGAATGGAACCTGGATTCTAACAGATCTTCCTAAGGATAGAAAAGCAATAGGGTGTAAATGGCTGTATAAAATTAAGTATAAGTCATCAGGAGAAATAGAAAGATATAAGGCAAGATTAGTAGCCAAAGGATATAGCCAAAGAGAAGGTCTTGATTTTGATGAAACATTTTCACCTGTTGTAAAAACGGTAACTGTAAGATGCTTGATTAGTGTAGCCATTCAAAATGGGTGGAATTTATATCAGTTAGATGTCAATAATGCATTTTTATATGGTACATTGACTGAAGATGTATATATGAAACTTCCTGAAGGTTATTATTCTGATTCCAATAGTAATAAAGTTTGTAAGCTTGTGAAGTCTCTTTATGGGCTTAAACAGGCTCCTAGAAAATGGAATGAGAAATTAACCTCAACTCTACTTGATCTAGGTTTTGTTCAAAGCATTAATGATTATTCCTTGTTTGTAAAAGGTTCTGGTAATATGCTTGTTGCTTTATTGGTATATATAGATGACATTGTAATTACTGGGAATAATGAACATGAGATTGAGAAAGTAAAGCATTCTCTCAATCAAAGTTTTTTGATAAAAGACTTGGGTAAACTCAAGTATTTCTTGGGTATTGAGGTCATAGAGACTAAGGGGGGGATGTGTTTGAGCCAAAGGAAGTATTGTTTGGAATTGTTGTCTGAGTTTGGTCTTCTTGGCTGTAAACCTTCTTCTGTACCTATTGATCAAAATGTTATTGCTACTGATTTGAATAATTCGGATAAAAGAGATTTTAAGTTGAAATATGTGACTCAGTATCAAAAGTTAGTTGGTAAATTGATTTATCTGACATTAACCAGACCAGACATAGCATTTGCAGTGCATAGTTTGAGTCAGTTTATGCATGAACCCTTGAATTCACATCTAACCATTGCTCTTAAATTGCTAAGATACTTAAAAGGTTCACCTGGTCAAGGTATATGTTTTAAAAGGTCAGAAAATTTTTCGCTAAAATGCTTTGTTGATGCTGATTGGGGTAAGTGTTTGTCTACTAGAAGGTGCGTTACTGGATACACTGTGTTCTTGGGTGACTCATTGATTTCTTGGAAGAGTAAGAAGCAATCCACTGTATCTCGATCTTCTGCTGAAGCAGAGTATCGAGCCATGTGTGTGGCTGGTTGTGAAGTCATTTGGATCTTAAAAATTTTGACTGATTTACATGTTAAACAAAGTCTTCCTGTTAATCTGTTTTGTGATAGTAAGGCTGCAATTTTGATAGCAGCCAATCCTGTATTTTATGATAGAACAAAGTATTTTGAAATAGATTTACATTTTTTGAGAGAAAAGGTTGCAGCAGGTGTGCTACAACCTGTTAAAATTGATACTGTTGAACAAATAGCTGATGTTCTAACTAAGGGACTTAGTGTTAAACAACACAAAGTTCTTTGTGACAAAATGGGTTTGTATGATTGTTTTAGAATCTGAATTGAGGGGGGGTGTTGAAATTATATTAGTATAATATCAATTCATGTTCTAAAATCTTGGTTATAAGTTTATTTACATAATTCTTGTGGATGTCAGGTGTAATGAAGTTCAATGGCTGCTTGTGTCATTAGCTAAAGTTCGAGGGACTGTTTGTGACAAGGCTAAAGGTTCAGGGACTGTTCGTGACAAGGGTAAAGGTTCAGGGACTGTTCGTGACAAGGACTGGAAGCTGGATGGCTATATAAGCAGCTGTACGGTTAGGGTTAATTAACCTCTGCACTTCATTTCACTTTCATACAGTCGTATTTCATCTTCAACCCATTCTAGGGTTTGTTCATATCTGGTAGAAAGATCTTGTTCTAGATGATTCTTTGTACTAGAACTCATAGATTTGTATCAGTTCTATGAGATAGATTCTCTGATTGTGTTGGGTTTGCTTCATCAGACGAAATAGTTTTTCTTGTATAAATCATTTCTTTGTAATCAAAAGTTTCATGAGTTTATGTTTAATAGATATCTTTGATTTCAACATGGTATCAGAGCCTCGTGATCTATGCCCTTTTTTCTATAACTAAACTCGTGAACGATTGTAAAATCGGAAAACCCTAATTTCGTCTGTTTGGGCTAAATCCTGGGTTGCTGTGGTGATAATCAAGTAAGGCCGCATTCCGTCTGATCTCGCATCTGTGACCGAAGTTTACTTCCGGTGTTGCAGATCGATCATCTGCTAAAGTGGTTTTGTACATCACCCCGCTGTAAGGTTTCTTGTTCCTTCCTGTCTCGTAGCAAGTCCCTTCACAGGGAGTTTCTGTTAAGGGCAGGAATCAACTGCCCCCTGTGTTAACACTTGGACTATGAGCAGGGCCTCTTGTGTGGTTAATTTTCTGTTAGTTACAATATTCTTTCGATTCTTCGTGATATCTGTGATATCTGTGTTCTTTGCTGTTTGTTAAATTCTGCTTGCGCTTCTGTGTGATATTGTCTATCACTGCCCCCTTTTCCACTTGGCCAGTCAACAATTGACTGGGTATCTGGTTGGTAAAAGGGATCTTGTGCAGTGTTGTGTGTGCTTGTTAATACTGGTTGAGCTGTGATTATATTGGTTATTCTTTTGTGTAATTGGATTGTACTATGGCTGATGATAAAAATCTGGAGATGATACCTTCTCTAGTGATGGTAGCATTCCCCCTGTTCTTGATTCACAGATAAGTAAACTTGACTTTGGTAATCCCCTATATCTCCATGCAAGTGATACTAGTAATATCTCTATTATCTCAATAAAACTAAAAGGCACTGACAATTACTCTGTATGGGCAAATGCTATGCAACTTGCTCTTAATTTAAAAAATAAGATAGGTTTCATAGATGGCTCGTGTCTTAAACCTGAAAATGATGAGTTAGGAAAACAATGGGATAGATGCAACTTTGTAGTGTTATCATGGATCTTAAATTCCATATCAGAAGATCTTTATGTTAGTCAAATTTTCTCAAAAGATGCCTCTGCAGTCTGGCAAGAATTAAAAGAAACATATGACAAAGTGGATGGATCAGTTGTGTTTAACCTGTATCAAAACATTAATTCTCTGACCCAGAATGGGTCATCTATATCAGAATATTATCACAAACTAAATTCCATGTGGCATCAATATGATACATTAACTAACCTACCTACATGCACTTGCCAAGCTGCAAAAGGGTTCTCTAGCTTCAATCAAAACTTAAAGCTTATGCAATTTCTTATGGGTTTAGATGAAGTATACCAACCTATTAGATCTAATATTCTAACTAAAGATCCTCTACCATCTGTTAAAGCTGCATTCTCCATCATTTCTAGTGAAGAGTCTCATAGAAATTCATCTTCTAAAACTAGCTCTAAGACTCAGGCAACAGCCTTTGTTGCTAGAGCCTCAGAACCCAAGAAGAAATCTGGAAGAGGCTCTCCACTAAAATGTTCACATTGTAACCTAACTGGACACACAATTGAGAAATGTTATGAACTCATAGGCGGAAAATTACAAAAAGAAATCAAATACTTCTAGGGCAGCCAACATGAGTAATAACTCTGTATTGACAAATAAGACTATTCCTCCTGACTTTCCCTTCACTCCTGATCAGATTTCAAAATTGCTATCTCTTGTCAGTGAAGGATCTTCCTCTAACTCTCAGATTAATGCTAACATGTCAGGTAACATCTGCATAAATAAAAACTGTAAAAGTCATTATATGAACATTGTGAGCTCTACCAGTTCAAGTGAGTTCAATCTTACACAAGGTTGGATAATTGACTCAGGTGCAAATCAACATATGACTGTATCTGAGACCAATATGGTCAACCTTGTTGATGTGTCTGATGTTGGGTTGTCTGTAGGACACCCAAATGGCACTAGAGCTAAAATCACAAAAATTGGTAATATCAAACTGACAAATGACATAATACTAGTTGATGTGTTAGTTGTACCTGAGTATTATGTAAATCTGATGTCTGTTCATAAACTCACTAAGGATAATAAACTTAAATGCTGTTTTGATGAACATACCTGTTCTATTCAGGATTTACATCAAAACAAGTGTCTGATGAGTGGTAAACAAATTGATGGCCTATACTTCTATAAGGATGTATCTAGAGGTATTCTACCTGGTCTTTGTAACATGTTTGCTTGCTCTGACTCCCACAGCCTTTGGCATGGGAGACTTGGTCATCCATCACATCATGTTCTAAATGTTTTGAAAAAAGACCTTATGATTACAAATACCAATAGTAATCTGCCCTGTGAAATATGTCATAAATCTAAGCAAACAAGGCTTCCTTTCCCTGAAAGCTCACATGTGTCAACCACAGTAGGTGAACTAATGCACATTGACTTATGGGGTCCCTTTAAGATATCATCCAGAGAAGGCTTTAAATTCTTCCTAACCATAGTGGATGATTACTCCAGAGCTGTCTGGATATACTTGTTGAAATCTAAGGATGAAGTAATGAATCATATAGAAAGTCTGATTAACTTGATTAAAACTCAATTCTCAAAAGTAATCAAATGCTTCAGATCTGATAATGGGACTGAATTCACTAATCATTCTATAGAGAACTTGTTTTCAAAACATGGAATAATTCATCAAACATCCTGTGTTTATACTCCACAACAGAATGGAGTTGTGGAGAGAAAACACAGACATCTGCTGAATGTGGCCAGGTCTCTTATGTTCCAAAGTGGGATTCCTATGAATATGTGGAGTGAATGTATTCTAACTGCCTGTTATTTGATAAATAGGACTCCATCATCTGTGCTCTCTGGCTTATCTCCTTACGAATTAGTATATAAATGCAAGCCTTCTCTTTCACATCTAAGAATCTTTGGCTGTCTGTGCTTTGCTACTACTCTTCACCCTGGAAACAAATTTGATTCCAGGGCAATAAAATGTGTGTTTATGGGATATTCTAATAATAAAAAAGGATATAAACTATGGAATTTAGATAAGAAAGAATTTTTTTATTCAAGAGATGTTAAATTCTATGAGAATATATTTCCTTTTAAATCGAATTCATGTAACCCAGACCATAGTAGCAATGTAGACAGTGACACTATATTTGACACCCTATTTCTTCCCAATGATGATGAGAAGGCTAATAAAGGTAATAATCAGGAGGGATTCAAGGGTAAGACTCAGATTCCTGAGAATCCTTTAGATACTCCTGCTGATGTATATGACTCCTCGGGGCATCAGTCTGGTGGTCAATCTGCTACTGATGAGAACCATGAGCATCATGTTGGTAGTACCTCTGCCACTGATGCAGAGTTGCAGTCAAATACACAGCAGTATGATGAATTTAATGAGGGTGCTAGTGAGACTGAGCATTACTCTGACCCTGGGAATGATCCTGCCAAATCTGAGGGACCTCTTAGGAGATCTAGTAGGGTCAGTTCTGTTCCTAAACATCTTAGTGACTTCATTGTTCATGGTAAAGTAAAATATGGCATAGAAAAGGTTGTAAATTACTCTAATCTAACCCCTCAGGACTACTGTTTTGTATCTTTGCTAAATAAAAGCAGTGTACCTACTAGCTATAGAGAGGCATGTTTAGATAAAAATTGGATTAATGCCATGAATGAAGAAATGGAAGCACTAAACAGGAATGGAACCTGGATTCTAACAGATCTTCCTAAGGATAGAAAAGCAATAGGGTGTAAATGGCTGTATAAAATTAAGTATAAGTCATCAGGAGAAATAGAAAGATATAAGGCAAGATTAGTAGCCAAAGGATATAGCCAAAGAGAAGGTCTTGATTTTGATGAAACATTTTCACCTGTTGTAAAAATGGTAACTGTAATGTCACACCCTCAAATTTCGGGTCTGGAATTTATCACGGAGGGGTGAACAAACAGGATCGAACACAGTAGTCACACATGAGATGCAGTTATCTATATGATAAGTTTTAGATAAACATTTCATTAATAATCAGAGCAGCGGAAATAAAAGATTGATTATTTTCTTGACAACATTTCTTAATCATAATTCAATAATAATCAATAGGTATCTTGAGCTTTTATATGATCCTACGTGCATGTCCATAAGCTCCTAGTAGATACCTGAGAATACATGTAAATCAAGTGTCAACACAGGGTTGGTGAGTTCATAGGTAAGTAAAACATTATGACAAATCATCAATTATCCTCAATTAGGATTTACTGTAAAGTGTGAGTTTAATTTACTCACCGGTATATGAATAGCCTGTCGGAACCCTTTTTATTAAGGTGAACCCGCTATCCCACATACCCACTATGTACAAGCCCAACAAGTCCTTCACATAGGATTTGTCCATGTACCATAGTTTAATATCCTTTTCTTGTGTATATTATATTATCATAATAATTTCAAATCAGAGGGAGCAAATCCTCCTTTACATTATCCTCATATGGGTTGTATGTGGAACTATAATGCAAACTATATAAAGTGCACATCTGCCTTCTCACTACAGAAACAGTCATCCTAAATGACAACAAGATCTTTGTGCATCTGATATGGATCACATGTCCATACCTTTGTGGGGGTAAGTCACTCCCCGATAGTACTATCCAAAAGATCCCTGCTTATTTATAGTCCAGTATACAGAGAAGGATTTTCATAATAACCATATGTAATCATAAATGTAATCAAATTATTATTTAACATAATACACAAAAATAATTTGTAATTTCAATTACAACATGTATTCCAGCCCCAAAATATGTAAATGATTAAAAAGGGGAATAGTTATGAACTCACCTCGGTCTTGGGTAGTGTTGACAAGCTAGTAAATTCCTCCTAAGGAATTATAATTCACATAAGCAAATATATATATAAATCCATAACCTAAATAAGTTAGATCTTGAACCTGGTGTTCAATTGATCTAGGGTTTGGTTTTCTAGGATTTGTTATGAACATTAAATCATTTAATTATGTTTGTTAATAATTAATGATTTATATAAAATTTAATTAGCTTAATAATGATTTCTAACATATCATTATATTCTAAATAAATTGTAGACGTCATTTAAACACGTAAGTTTATATTTAATTTTTGTAAGATTTTATAAATATTTAAATTTATAAAATCTAATCTGTATTTGTTATCAGGATAAATTCATAAATAATATAATGTCCATTAATAATTTTGATGATTTAAATTATCATTAAAATCCACTTTTATAAGGATTATAATTTATAACATATGTAATAATTATTTAAATAAATAAATAATGTTTTTAAAGAATTAAATTTCTACAATTTTTATGATTTGTCCATAATTAAAAATAATATGGTGTCCAATTAATGGATTAATACTTTAAATTATCATTTAAAGTCTATTTTTAATAAAATGGTTATTTATAACATTTTTAAATAATATTTATAAATTTTATTTAAAGTGTTTTTAAATAAATAATTTACAGAAAATTATTTAAAGGCTTTTAAACTAAAAGAAGTTCTTAAAAATTATTTTTATAATTTTTGGTAATTTTATATATTTTTAGAAGTGTTAAAAGGCATTAAAAAAATATTGGGAGGGGGCCGGGTTCGAACCCGTGACCTCCTGCCCAAAATCCCACACACAAACCGCTGAACCAATGGCCTAAGCCGCACAAGAACCCGGTTTCAAATTCTTTTAAACACAATATTAGATTATCCCCAATCCATCAAAACCCTAATTCGGTTCGAATCAAATTGATGCCCAATTCGATCAAGATACTGTATGATTTCATGGGGCTTTTGTTCCCCATGATAAATCGAATGTGTATATGTATTCAATTACCTAAATTGAAGTCGAGATGGTGCTGAATCTTTGAAGAACAGTCGCGATTATGCAAGGATAGATTTTGGTGGCAATTGTTGATGATAATGAAATTCCTTTCACAGGAAGTTTCTAATTCCTCAGATAATTAAAAGCCCTAAGTTAATTTTGTGATTTGAAACTCGTAGAGTAGTATTCGACTGAGTTGCAAGTCGCGGGGAAGGAGAGAATCGAATTGAGGTTTCTGTGTGTGTTATGGTGCAATTGAAATTTGTATTCGATTATAAACTTTCAGATGATGGAGTAGGTGTGATTAGTTTTGATTATCAAAGTGTTTTAGTGCATTTGGTAGTGGTGGTCGGCCGAAATAATTCAGTTTAGTGGTAATCGCACCTAATCCACTCGATTATTCAAATTGCAATGACCCACTAGTTCGAATCAATCACGCAAAGGTGTCGGTAGCCTTTGATTTAATTAAAACCGTGTAATTTTTGGCGTTTGGAGTCGCCGGAAATCGACCGGAGGTCGTCGGAGATGGCGCCGGAAAACCGAGGGGTCGGGGGTTGGGTTTCAGAATTTACAAAAATGGTCCCTGCAGTTTTAATTGTTATCATTTTATGTTTAAAGTTTTAATTTCAAGTTTCAAATTTTACAAAATCACCCCTGGACTTATTAAATCAATTTTAATAAATTTTGTAAATTATTATTAATAATAATAATATTTTCATTATTATTATTATTATCATTTTTAGCTTTATTATTTTTAATAATATCATTATTATTATTATTATTATTATTATTACTGTTAGTTATATTTTTATAACTAATAATATTATTATCAAATAATAATAAAAAATATAGAAACAATTTTTGTATAATCACATAAATACTAAATTTGCATATATATAAACCATGAAAATTTTCCGAGTCGTCACATCATCCCTCTGTTACAGGAATTTTCGTCCCGAAAATTAAGAAGTACTGTCAACCTTCTTGAACAGGTTGGGATACTTGCGCATCATTTCGTCCTCTTGTTCCCAAGTGAACTCAGGACCACGCCGGGAGTTCCACCGAACTCTGACAATCGGAATCTTGCTATGCTTAAGTTGTTTGACTTCTTTATCCGTGATTTCAACTGGTTCCTCGATAAACCTGAGTTTCTCATCTACTTGCAGTTCCTCTAAAGGCACAACAAGTGATTCATCAGATAAACACTTCCTTAGATTAGATACGTGAAACACATTATGCACACCACCAAGTTCAGCAGGTAGATTTAATTCATAGGCTACTGGGCCGATTCTTCTGACAATTTCAAAAGGTCCCACGTAGCGAGGGTTCAATTTTCCCCGTTTCCCAAAGCGTATAACTCCCTTCCAGGGAGATACCTTTAGCAAAACTTTATCCCCTTCCTGAAATTCAAGTGGCTTGCGGCGTTTATCAGCATAGCTTTTCTGGCGATCCCTGGCAGCAGCCATGCGTTCTCTTATCTGGACAATTTTCTCATGAGTTTCAAAGATCAACTCTGGACCAGTAAGTTGACTATCTCCAACTTCTGCCCAACAAAGCGGTGATCTACATTTACGTCCATATAAGGCCTCGAATGGTGCCACCTTGATGCTCGAATGATAGCTATTGTTATATGAGAACTCTACCAAAGGTAAATGACCTTCCCAGTTCTTTCCAAAGTCAATAACACAAGCCCTGAGCATATCCTCAAGAGTCTGTATGGTTCTTTCACTTTGACCATCAGTTTGAGGGTGATAGGCTGTGCTCATATCTAGGCGAGTGCCTAGAGCTTTCTGAAGTTTTCCCCAGAAGATTGATGTAAACCGTGCGTCACGATCAGAGATAATAGACACTGGCACTCTGTGTCTTGAGATAATTTCTTTGATGTACACCCTTGCAAGCTTCTCCATCTTGTCTTTCTCACGGATGGGTATGAAATGAGCGGATTTGGTGAGACGGTCAATGATAACCCAAATGGTGTCATTGCCCGTATGAGATTTGGGTAAACCAGTGACAAATCCATGGTTATCATTTCCCATTTCCACACGGGAATTTCTGGTTGAGTCAACATTCCTGAAGGCTTTTGGTATTCGACCTTGACTTTAGAACAAGTCAAGCACTTTGAGACATAGGTTGCAATGTCTGCCTTCATTCTTGGCCACCAGTAAACAAGCTTCAAGTCGTAATACATCTTATCTGCACCTGGGTGGATAGAGTATCTAGACTTGTGGGCTTCATCCATGATCAAGCTCCTCAGATTCCCGTATAGGGGTACCCAAATCCTTCCTGCTATAAAGCGTATCCATCCGAATGAACTTCAAACTGTTGGTCTAGCCCTCGAAGGTTTTCATCTTTAATGTTCTCTTCTTTCAGGGCTTCAGTCTGAGCCTTCAAGATTTGTGCCGGCAGGTTGCTTTGAATGGTAAGTTGTAGAGCTCGCACTCTACGAGGTTTCACATTTTCTTTCCTACTCAAAGCATCAGCCACAATATTTGCTTTACCAGGATGGTACTTGATGGCACAATCATAATCGTTTAGTAGTTTCAAGCCATCTCCTCTGCCTCATGTTCAGCTCTTTTTGATTATACAGGTGTTGAAGACTCTTGTGATCGGTATAAATAGTGCATTTAGTACCGTACAAGTAATGTCTCCATAATTTAAGAGCAAACACAACAGCTCCCAGTTCTAGATCATGAGTTGCATAGTTCTTCTCATGAGACTTTAACTGTCTTGAGGCATAGGCTATGACTTTGTCTCGCTGCATCAAAACACATCCCAGTCCCTGAACAGAAGCATCACAGTAGACTACAAAGTCTTCAATACCGTCTGGGTAGGGACAATATAGGTGCACTGCATAACTTCTGTTTCAGTGTTTGAAAAGCAGCCTCTTGCTTGAACCCCTAATGATATGCTATCCCCTTTTGGGTAAGCATGGTCAATGGTTGAGCTATCTTGGAGAATCCCTCAATAAATCTCCTGTAATAGCCGGCTAGTCCCAGAAATTGTCTAATTTCCGTTGGATTAGAAGGTGTAGGCCAACTTTTGATGGATTCAATTTTAGCTGGGTCTACATGAATTCCATTAGCATCAATCACATGACCAAGGAATTGAACTTCTTTAAGCCAGAAATCACATTTCGAGAACTTAGCATAGAGCTCCTCTCTCTTTAGTAGTTCAAGAACCAATCTCAGATGTTCTTCATGCTCACTCATTTTTGGAATAGATCAAGATGTCATCAATAAAGACAATGACAAACTTGTCTAGATAAGGCTTGCATACACGATTCATGAGATCCATGAATACGGTAGGTGCATTTGTTAGCCCAAACGGCATGACTGTGAACTCAAAGTGACCGTATCGCGTTCTGAAAGCCGTCTTCATAATATCTTCATCTCTGACCTCAGCTGATGATAACCGCTTCTAAGATCTATCTTGGAGTAATGCTTGAACCTTGCAGTTGGTCAAATAAGTCGTCAATACGTGGCAAGGGATAACGGTTCTTGATCGTCACTTTGTTCAGTTCCGATAGTCAATGCACATTCTGAAGGTTCCGTCTTTCTTCTTCACAAATAACACTGGTGCTCCCCATGGTGACGAGCTAGGTCGATGAATCCTTTATCAAGGAGTTCCCTAAGCTGGTCAGATAGTTCTTTTAATTCGGAAGGCGCGAGACGGTATGGTGCCCGAGCTATAGGTGTAGCTCCAGGTACTAACTCGATTGAAAACTCGACCTCTCTTTTAGGGGGCAACCCAGGCAGTTCATCAGGAAACACTTCAGGAAATTCCCTGACGACAGGGTACATCTTCAATCTTCCTTTCCTTCTTATCTTTGTCAGTAACTAAGGCTAGGATAGCAGTATGTCCTTTTCGAAGACACTTTTGAGCCTTCAAGTAAGAAATAACTCCCATCACAACACCAGTCTTATCTCCCTCCACACACAGGACTTCATCATTTGGTAGGGGGATACGAATCATTTTGTCTTTACAGATAATTTCTGCAGAGTTTTGGATAGCCAATCCATACCAACTACCACATCGAAGCTTCCCAAAGTAATGGGCATGAGGTCTATTGGTAGGTATGACCTGATAAATCTAGTGTACAATTTTTCAGGATTTGTGATGCGGTCAAGGATTTACCATTCGCTACTTCTACAACATATGGCTCATCTAGGGATACAGGTTCTACATTCAAGTGCTTATAGAAAGTTTAGATACGAAGCTTCTATCAGCTCCCGTGTCAAATAATACTATGGCATAAACATTATTCACCAAAAATTTTCCCATAATAACGTTAGGGTCTTTTAGAGCCACCTTTGCCAATAACGAAAGCTCTGCCCTTGGCTGTATCTTTCTTTTCCCCAGTGCAGTCTTTAGCAATATGGCCCTTTTCTCCACATTTGAAACAAATAACTTCCTTCTTTCCTCCATTCTGCTGATTACCATCCTTCTTTCCTTGGTCTTGAGTCTGGTCCTACATTCAGGAGCAGTGTGCCCCCCTTTGCATTTGTAGCAAATGATTGCAGTACATTGCCATGGTGACGCTTGCTACACCTCTGACATCTAGGCGGAATGCCCTGATTGTCATGGTGCTTTCTGATCTTGCTTCTTGCTTGTACCTTGACTCTCACTTTCTTTAGCATCTTCAAACTTTCTCTTTCCCGAGCTTTCAGCAGCAACGCCCTTACCCTTGTTTTCTTGGTGGTAACTTCCCCTGAGCCACAGCCTCATTAGTCAGCTTGTGAGCTAACCTAATGGCCTGTTGGATTGAAGTTGGGTTGGAGGAAGTGACCATAGATTGAATGACCGGAGACAGTCCACGGATGTAGCCTTCAATTCTTCTGTGAGCAGGCTCCATCATATGAGGACACAAAGTTGCGTACTCATGATTTTCGGTGGTATACTTTTCAATTTCAGATCCCACCATTTTGTGGTTCCAGCACTCGGTTTCAAACCTTTGTACTTCTTCTCTCGGACAGAATTCTTCCATCATTAGTTGTTTGAATTCCTCCCAAGCCATAGCATTGGCTAGGGAGAGAGTAAGCCTTGAAACTTCTGTCTTCCAGAACGAGAGTGCAGCTCCACTCAAGGCTCCGGAGGCATATTTGGTCCTACTCTCATCGGGACATTCAGATATAGCGAAGATGGATTCACATTCTCGAACCACCTTATGAGCCCAATGGCCCCTTCTGCCCCAGTGAAGATATCTGGTTTGCAGTCTAGGAACTTTTTATACGAATAGTGATGACCATTCTGAGCAGCCTAAGTGGCTAGGTCTGCAGCAACACCTTGATTGACCAAGGCTTGTATTTCTTCAGGAGTCATCCCTATTGGGTCAGTTCTTCTGGCGCGTCCTCTACCTCTGCCTCTGCCCGCTGGTGCGTCCATCTATCATGAAATTGTTTGATGAGAATTCACACTTTGACATATTCAATAGATGCATTTTATATCAAATATTCAAAGTATGGACAATTACTGTAGGACAGATGGGAATTTAAGAAAACTGGATTTTTCGATTAAATTCGGCAAGGCACGAGTACTAAGGAAACAAGTCTCGCTTTAGGTTAGGACAAGCGTAGCTTAGATTATCGAATGGAACATATCAAGGTAATTTGACCTATTTGCCTTAAAGACTTGTGTATGATCGTAGTAACTTCACGTGCTACAATAGCAGAAATCTTACAGCCAGAGTTTCTAGGCCGTGAACGGATTTGACAAGAAGCCATTCTGAAAGATCATTAAGGATTTTCATGGATATTGGGTAGTATGAGCTATTCAACATGAAAACGACAGTCGAGAATTTGGCATAATAGCAATGAGATGTTCCAGGTGTAATCGTTTGATTCGTAAATCAAAGCGAGTACGTTGACTAATCAAAGTATTGAGTCAATCACAACTTTGTTGAAGACATGCGTACCTATAAGCAGATACTCATCCCAAGGGTTCCCAGGTAAGGTAAACAGGTCCATCGGTTGATTTGGATATATGCGAATACCTTGCCTAGACAGAACACCCCGAGATACAGGCATCACGCTCTTCCAGCATTACATGTTTCAAGTTGTAAGACACAGACTTTGACGAGAATAAAAAAAATTGATTTGGGCACGATGATAAGTGTAGATCCCACATGTCGTTGAGAATAAGTTTAGGAATGATCGAAAAGAGTCAAAGAGTCAAGTTATGTTTAGGAACACAACTATCTAAGTTTAAGCATATAACTTCTTAATCCTATTCTATCTCTAACTAAGGCAATTTACTTTGTGCAACTATTGTGTGTGGCTATAGGCTAGATGCAATCCCTAACTCAGTATAACCAGTGGCTCTGATACCAATCTGTCACACCCTCAAATTCCGGGTCTGGAATTTATCACGGAGGGGTGAACAAACAGGATCGAACACAGTAGTCACACATGAGATGCAGTTATCTATATGATAAGTTTTAGATAAAATTTCATTAATAATCAGAGCAGCGGAAACAAAAGATAGATTGTTTTCTTGACAACATTTCTTAATCATAATTCAATAATAATCAATAGGTATCTTGAGCTTTTATATGATCCTACGTGCATGTCCATAAGCTCCTAGTAGATACCTGAGAATACATGTAAATCAAGTGTCAACACAGAGTTGGTGAGTTCATAGGTAAGTAAAACATATGACAAATCATCAATTATCCTCAATTAGGATTTACTGTAAAAGTGTGAGTTTAATTTACTCACCGGTATATGAATAGCCTGTCGGAACCCTTTTTATTAAGGTGAACCCGCTATCCCACATACCCACTATGTACAAGCCCAACAAGTCCTTCACATAGGATTTGTCCATGTACCATAGTTTAATATCCTTTTCTGTGTATATTATATTATCATAATAATTTCAAATCAGAGGGAGCAAATCCTCCTTTACATTTATCCTCATATGGGTTGTATGTGGAACTATAATGCAAACTATATAAAGTGCACATCTGCCTTCTCACTACAGAAACAGTCATCCCAAATGACAACAAGATCTTTATGCATCTGATATGGATCACATGTCCATACCTTTGTGGGGGTAAGTCACTCCCCGATAGTACTATCCAAAAGATCCTGCTTATTTATAGTCCAGTATACAGAGAAGGATTTTCATAATAACCATATGTAATCATAAATGTGATCAAATTATTTTAACATAATACACAAAATAATTTGTAATTTCAATTACAACATGTATTCCAGCCCCAAAATATGTAAATGATTAAAAAGGGGAATAGTTATGAACTCACCTCGGTCTTTGGGTAGTGTTGACAAGCTAGTAAATTCCTCCTAAGGAATTATAATTCACATAAGCAAATAATATATATAAATCCATAACCTAAATAAGTTAGATCTTGAACCTGGTGTTCAATTGATCTAGGGTTTGGTTTTCTAGGATTTGTTATGAACATTAAATCATTTAATTATGTTTGTTAATAATTAATGATTTATATAAAATTTAATTAGCTTAATAATGATTCTAACATATCATTATATTCTAAATAATTGTAGACGTCATTTAAACACGTAAGTTATATTTAATTTTTGTAAGATTTTATAAATATTTAAATTTATAAAATCTAATCTGTATTTGTTATCAGGATAAATCCATAAATATATAATGTCCATTAATAATTTGATGATTTAAATTATCATTAAAAATCCACTTTTATAAGGATTATAATTAAACATATGTAATAATTATTTAAATAAATAAATAATGTTTTTAAAGAATAAATTTCTACAATTTTTATGATTTGTCCATAATTAAAAATAATATGGTGTCCAATTAATGGATTAATACTTTAAATTATCATTTAAAGTCTATTTTTAATAAATGGTTATTTATAACATTTTTAAATAATATTTTATAAATTTTATTTAAAGTGTTTTTAATATATAATTTACAGAAAATTATTTAAAGGCTTTTAAACTAAAAGAAGTTCTTAAAAATTATTTTTATAATTTTTGGTAATTTTTATATATTTTTAGAAGTGTTAAAAGGCATTAAAAAATATTGGGAGGGGGCCGGGTTCGAACCCGTGACCTCCTGCCCAAAATCCCACACACAAACCGCTGAACCAATGGCCTAAGCCGCACAAGAACCCGGTTTCAAATTCTTTTAAACACAATATTAGATTATCCCCAATCCATCAAGAACCCTAATTTGGTTCGAATCAAATTGATGCCCAATTCGATCAAGATACTGTATGATTTCATGGGGCTTTTGTTCCCCATGATAAATCGAATGTGTATATGTATTCAATTACCTAAATTGAAGTCGAGATGGTGCTGAATCTTTGAAGAACAGTCGCGATTATGCAAGGATAGATTTTGGTGGCAATTGTTGATGATAATGAAATTCCTTCACAGGAAGTTTCTAATTCCTCAGATAATTAAAGCCCTAAGTTAATTTTGTGATTTGAAACTCGTAGAGTAGTATTCGACTGAGTTGCATGTCGCGGGGAAGGAGAGAATCGAATTGAGGTTTCTGTGTGTGTTATGGTGCAATTGAATTTGTATTCGATTATAAACTTTCAGATGATGGAGTAGGTGTGATTACTTTTGATTATCAAAGTGTTTTAGTGCATTTGGTAGTGGTGGTCGGCCGAAATAATTCGGTTTAGTGGTAATCGCACCTAATCCACTCGATTATTCAAATTGCAATGACCCACTAGTTCGAATCAATCACGCAAAGGTGTCGGTAGCCTTTGATTAATTAAAACCGTGTAATTTTTGGCGTTTGGAGTCGCCGGAAATCGACCGGAGGTCGCCGGAGATGGCGCCAGAAAACCGAGGGGTCGGGGGTTGGGTTTCAGAATTTACAAAAATGGTCCCTGCAGTTTTAATTGTTATCATTTTATGTTTAAAGTTTTAATTTCAAGTTTCAAATTTTAAAAAATCACCCCCTGGACTTATTAAATCAATTTTAATAAATTTTGTAAATTATTATTATATAATAATATTTTCATT
Source organism: Flaveria linearis (assembly GCA_024085815.1). Taxonomy (NCBI): domain Eukaryota; kingdom Viridiplantae; phylum Streptophyta; class Magnoliopsida; order Asterales; family Asteraceae; genus Flaveria; species Flaveria linearis. Next base: position 80,896 of record JABSNV010000206.1, read on the forward strand.
ATTATATTATTATCATTTTTAGCTTTATTATTTTTAATAATATCATTATTATATTATTATTATTATTACTGTTAGTTATATTTTTATAACTAATAATATTATTATCAAATAATAATAAAAATATAGAAACAATTTTTGTATAATCACATAAATACTAAATTTGCATATATATAACCATGAAAATTTTCCGAGTCGTCACATGTAAGATGCTTGATTAGTGTAGCCATTCAAAATGGGTGGAATTTATATCAGTAGATGTCAATAATGCATTTTATATGGTACATTGACTGAAGATGTATATATGAAACTTCCTGAAGGTTATTATTCTGATTCCAATAGTAATAAAGTTTGTAAGCTTGTGAAGTCTCTTTATGGGCTTAAACAGGCTCCTAAAAATGGAATGAGAAATTAACCTCAACTCTACTTGATCTAGGTTTTGTTCAAAGCATTAATGATTATTCCTTGTTTGTAAAAGGTTCTGGTAATATGCTTGTTGCTTTATTGGTATATGTAGATGACATTGTAATTACTGGAATAATGAACATGAGATGAGAAAGTAAAGCATTCACTCAATCAAAGTTTTTTGATAAAAGACTTGGGTAAACTCAAGTATTTCTTGGGTATTGAGGTCATAGAGACTAAGGGGGGGATGTGTTTGAGCCAAAGGAAGTATTGTTTGGAATTGTTGTCTTAGTTTGGTCTTCTTGGCTGTAAACCTTCTTCTGTACCTATTTATCAAAATGTTATTGCTACTGATTTGAATATTCGGATAAAAGAGATTTTAAGTTGAAATATGTGACTCAGTATCAAAAGTTAGTTGGTAAATTGATTTATCTGACATTAACCGGACCAGACATAGCATTTGCAGTGCATAGTTTGAGTCAGTTTATGCATGAACCCTTGAATTCACATCTAACCATTGCTCTTAAATTGCTAAGATACTTAAAAGGTTCACTGGTCAAGGTATATGTTTTAAAAGGTCAAAAATTTTTTGCTAAAATGCTTTGTTGATGCTGATTGGGGTAAGTGTTTGTCTACTAGAAGGTGCGTTACTGGATACACTGTGTTCTTGGGTGACTCATTGATTTCTTGGAAGAGTAAGAAGCAATCCACTGTATCTCGATCTTCTGCTGAAGCAGAGTATCGAGCCATGTGTGTGGCTGGTTGTGAAGTCATTTGGATCTTAAAAATTTGACTGATTTACATGTTAAACAAAGTCTTCCTGTTAATATGTTTTGTGATAGTAAGGCTGCAATTTTGATAGCAGCCAATCCTGTATTTCATAATAGAACAAAGCATTTTGAAATAGATTTCATTTTTTGAGAGAAAAGGTTGCAGCAGGTGTGCTACAACTTGTTAAAATTGATACTGTTGATCAAATAGCTGATGTTCTAACTAAGGGACTTAGTGTTAAACAACACAAAGTTCTTTGTGACAAATGGGTTTGTATGATTGTTTTAGAATCTGAATTGAGGGGGGGTGTTGAAATTATATTAGTATAATATCAATTCATGTTCTAAAATCTTGGTTATAAGTTTATTTACACAATTCTTGTGGATGTCAGGTGTAATGAAGTTCAATGGCTGCTTGTGTCATTAGCTAAAGTTCGAGGGACTGTTTGTGACAAGGCTAAAGGTTCAGGGACTGTTCGTGACAAGGGTAAAGGTTCAGGGACTGTTCGTGACAAGGACTGGAAGCTGGATGGCTATATAAGCAGCTGTACGGTTAGGGTTAATTAACCTCTGCACTTCATTTCACTTTCATACAGTCGTATTTCATCTTCAACCCATTCTAGGGTTTGTTCATATCTGGTAGAAAGATCTTGTTCTAGATGATTCTTTGTACTAGAACTCATAGATTTGTATCAGTTCTATGAGATAGATTCTCTGATTGTGTTGGGTTTGCTTCATCAGACGAAATAGTTTTTCTTGTATAAATCATTTCTTTGTAATCAAAAGTTTCATGAGTTTATGTTTAATAGATATCTTTGATTTCAACAGTTACATAACCAATATTTTTTTTTTCACTAACCATCTCCCTTTATCACACACGATCATCGTCATCATGATCCTTGCTCTTTGCTTTAAAGGTGATGTAGTTGCAACTCAATGATTTATCTTCTATAATTCCTCGTCGAAGAACTCTAATTTATCCATATTGATTGGCTAGATTGAACTCATAAACTTACATATATATGTATTTCTTGCAAAACTCTAGGGTTTATGAGAAGCACTCCTTGGTCTTCATCATTTACTACCGTTATCATCATCAGCCACCTACACTCCCTTAGTTTCCTCCATCATTTTTTCGTCAGAAATTACACAAATCATTGCTAGCCAGTATAAAAAAAATTTAACACTTTTAAAAACTAGAATATTTAAAAGATGTGAGTGTGAGGTCGATGATTACATGTAAAAAGATCAAGTGGTTAAGGGAAAGGGAGATCGCTCGCATTTAGGGTTTTTGTTTTACCTTTTGTCTATTGTTTTTCTTATTAAATATTAATCGGTCCCACCTTACTAATTATATTTTTTACTTTCACAAATAGCATTATAGTAGCTGTATTTTTGTTATTTATTTTTTAATTTAAAGAATATCTAATGTACATTTGACTAAACAACAAAAGTGTGACAAACCTTTTTTTTAACAGCTGAAAAAAACTTTTATTACTCAACCACCCAGCAAGATGCTAGGGAACAACAACATACACCAATTATAACAAAAAAATTACACTAATTATGTCACTCGATATTGAATGATGTAGCTCTATGTTTTAGCCACCAGAACGCATTAACTTTAATATTTTTCACCACCTTTGAAACAAACATACACTCCCCTTTGAATATTGCATCGTTTCTTACCCTCCATATAAACCACAAGGTTGCCAAGCCAATGCAATGTTTAAACATACCATCCTTGGTTCCCAAATCCGATCCATGAATTATCTCCTCGCAATGCCGGACCGCACGAATTCCTCCAGAACGAAATTTGCACCACCTGTATGTTTCTGTCCAAACATTTTTCGCAATGGGCATTAAACCTTTTTCTTTTAAGTGTGACAAACTCTTTACAAAGATGATAACTAGTGTAGTTAATGAATTTTAATGATGAGAAATGCAAGAGTGGATATCTATATCATACATCTATACATCCATACATATACATATTATAAGAGCATTCATATCCCACTCTCTATTTCCATCTCTATAATTATAATAAAAATTATTATTTTCTCTCTCTCATTCTCAATCAAATTTATCATTACCTTCTCTCTCGTTCACTCACAACCATTTTTAAAAATATTAAAAAATAAATAAAGATGAACAATGTTTTATCAAAAATATAGATGAACAGTAACACGTTTTCTATCATTCGCTTATACAACTCAAAATTATTCTCTATAATATAGAGAACACGCTCACAAAAATATATAGAGGTTGGGATGTGAATGCTTTAAAATACTAACTTATGTGTCATATAGCCTCTCCCTAGGGTATCCACCTATAATTTGTTCATGTGTCATTACCACAATAAGTATATTAGTTCAAACCAAAAAAATCGTGTCAACTTTGCAAACTTATCTCAAATTTTAATTTTCATTTTAAAGATTATGAACGAAAAATCAATTAAATCAAACTTTAGAAATATGTTAATATTGTTAAAAAGCGATACGAATCAGCCTGGTATGGAGCCCACGAATTGAACCCACCTATAAAAGCCATTTTTATTCATTTAGGGTTTTTAAAGATATATATATATATATATATATATATATATACACACACATACATATATATATATACATATATATACATATATATATACACATATATATACATATATATATGTACATATATATATACGAGAGGGAAGACTAAGATGGTTTGGCCACATGAAGAGGAGGGCAATGGCAGCACCTGTTAGAGTGGTGGACAATGTCAACTTAGAGGGTAGGAGAAGTAGAGGAAGACCTAGGTTGACATGGGACGAGAAAATTAGGCGGGATTTGGTAGACTGCACGTCTCTGAGCACATGATCGAGGATAGAAGTGAGTGGAGGTGTAGAATTAAAGTAAGGACTTTTAGCGGGACCTGAGGGTAGGAAGGGTAGACGTAGACTTGATGCGGGTGCCCTCGACTGAGTTTAGATGTTCCACATTCTGCTCTTATACGTGTTACTGCCTCTTATTTCTTGTACGTACTTTCTAATTCCTTAAGTGATTTTTAACTTGTGTGACATGCTTTATATTATGATCGATATTGTTATGGCTTTCGTTATCGAGTCGGGGGTCTCTTCGGAAGCGGTCTCTCTATCTCCCAAGATAGAGGAAAGACTAGCCACCACTTACCCTCCCAGACCCTACTCTTGCGTGAGATATACTGGGTACGTTTGTTTGTTTGTTTATATATATATATACATATATATATATACATACATATATACATACATACATACATACATATATATATATAGGATATGGATCAAATGTTAACCTTGTTTATTGCGATAACTCATTAACCCAACTAGTGATCCACAGCAAGCCACGTCGCCATTGTAACTTAGAGTTACAGTGGTAAAACTAGTGGTCCAAAACGAATGTTAATTTTTTTTTAAAATATAGCAAGAGTATACTCAAATTAAAGATATTAAATGATCTATTTAATGATGTAATTTGTTTAAAAAAATAACATTATACAAAAAAGTTAAAAAGATTTTAAAAAAGGGGTGGAGGTTTTTTAAAAATGGAGGGAAATTTGAAAATTAAGGAAAAATCGTTACATCAGTGGTGTAACGTGGTGTAAAAGTTAGTTACACTGGTGTAAGTGTTCGCTACATTAGAGTTAACGGGTTATCGCAATAAACAAGGGTTAACAAAGGAACCTTACCCTATATATATATATATATATATATATATATATATATATATATACATATATATCTATACACATACATATATATATCTATTATATATATACATACATATATATATGTATATATATACATACATATATATTATATGTATTTATATATACAGGGTTAGGATCATTACAGAACCACTTTTTATTTTCAGAACTACAGAACCATTGATTTACATAAATGTATATTAAATCTGGTAATACTTGACCTGTTTTACATATGTGTATATCAGACATGAACAATAAATTATAAAAAAAACAACTAAATATCACCAGGTTTAACTTACATCTATGTAAACCAATGGTTTATAATTTACATTTATGTAAGTCAATGGTTCTTTTAGTTCTAAAATAAAAATGGTTCTGTAATGATCCTGATCCTATATATACATACATATATATATATATATATATATATATATATATACATACATATATATATATATATATATATAGAGAGAGAGAGAGAGAGACTTAAGCACTGTGGATAGGTGTGCAATTAGTATTGCTTTGGTGAGACCCTACACATAGTTGTGAGCTTCCAACATTGATGTATGCATATTTGTAAGATAACCCAGGTGAGTCTTCACAGACCCTTTTTTATTCACTTTTAAGATGAAAAGCATACTCGTTTTTATGATGTGCAATTATTTAAGACTTTCTTTTGTTATTATGCACAGTGCCACTGAGCGTATAGCGTATAACGTCTATGCGGGTCATATGATTTTTTGATATCACTAATATTAAATATAGTCACGTTATATTATAAATATTTTTTTTCTTGACATTAGATCATTTATTCTATCCATTAATTAGATCGCATTATCAACATCTGTTTTTAACACTTTATCTCTTATTCAATCTGTGTAGTACTACACGGATCAATAACCTAATAAATAAATAAAGGATAAATGAAAGTATATTATCTACAAATCCATAGTATATAATAAAAGAAAAATTAGAGGATACACGTGACGACTTCTAGTTAAATTTATGTTTCTTGCATCTATCTCCTATTAAATTATAATAATTTATATATAGATACTAAACAATTAAATTGTTAAATTATAAATCTTCTTATTCTAATAAAATTATTTGAACAAGTATATGATTCCTATTATATCTTATCATAAAGATATAATTTTATAATTTTTTATTTTTATTAGTTTTATTTATAATATCTTAAATATTTATTATTTTTATTTCACCAATGGCTAATGACATGTAACATACAAAAGATTCATAAAGTTAATGGTTCTAACATAGTAATTTATTCCACTCATGTAATATAAGAGTTTTAACCTAGTATTAATATTAAGACTAAATTACACGGGTGGTCCCTGTGGTTAGGCCAGATTTCACTTTTGGTCCTTAGCTTTCTGAAACTACATGGTTGGTCCAATAGTTGGTACAAACGTAACAAACTTGGTCCCTAAAGTGGATGTCCGTTAAGTTTGACCGTTAAATGCATGTAAAATGACCCAATTACCCTTTAAAACTAAATATAAAACACTAAAATATAAACCACACACATATAACCTCATTGTCTTCTTCATCTCCTCCGGCGACCCGAACTGCACCCCTTCAAGCTCGACAAGTTCAACACCGCCTCTTCGACGCGAGAAACAACACCGCCTCCGCCACAAGTTCAACACTCAACTGCACCCCCTTGTCGTCGAGATGTCGGAAGCAGCGGTGGCCTTTGTCGTCGGAGATGTCGGCTGCTGATACGCCGAGTTAAAACTTAAAAGCTCATAATAATATTATTTTAACCATTCTCCCCCCCCCCCCCCTTCATAAACCCCTTCTTCTCCATCCGCCATTGTCACCTCCATCAAGCTTCTGCAACTCCCTTCAATTCTCACCACATAACAATGAAGAACACTCACAACACTCAAACCCCACCAACGATCTCCCTCTTCAAGCTCCTCAACGCCCATTACACCTCTCAAATCTCCTATCCCTCACCCTCTTCTTCCTCTTCGGCTTATGCTTCGGCATCATTCTAACTTTCCACCTCAAAAACGTCTCATTCAACCTCCAATTCACCCATTCACCCAATTCTCCCACACCAACGCCACCGCCGCCGCCGCCGTCGTCTTCGCAGTCGCCGATTTGGTAACCGTGACCCCAACTCAATCAACCCCGCCGCCGCCGGAGAAAGTGGGGCTGAGGGGCTACCTTACGCCACCGGAGGCGATGCACGATATGAACGATGATGAATTGATTTGGAGAGCTTCAATGGTGCCGAAAGTGAGGGATTATCCGTTTGATCGAAGGCCGAAGGTGGCGTTTATGTTTCTGACTACAGGTCCGGTGGTGTTGTCGCCGTTGTGGGAGATGTTTTTTAGTGGAAGGGGTATTTTAGTCATTTTAAAAAGTTTAACAGTCAAACTTAACGGACATCCACTTCAGGGACCAAGTTTGTTATGTTGTGCCAACTATTGGACCACCATGTAGTTTCAGAAAGCTAAGGACCAAAAGTGAAATCTGCCCTAACCACAGGACCACCCGTGTAATTTAGTCTAATATTAATTAACTAAATTAACGTATTGTCTTAAAAAAAGTAACTGTATCCCCTTAAAGAGACATTTAGTTGGTAAGTCGGCTCCCATCTTTCCAAGAGGTTGATGATTAAAGTTTGTAATATGTATAAGTGATTAATAGTAATAGATTAGAATATGTTTAAAAAGTAATTTTATAAATAACGTGTAATTCTTTTGTAAATGAAAAGAAACAGATAACTATTTATTTTTCCTATTTAATTTATTAGTATTGCATTTTAGAAATAAATCGTATAATGAATAAGATCAGGATGACATTTTCAAAAAGAGAAAGTCAACATAACATTTATTATAACGTATTAGAAAATCATCATTCCCACTCTATTGCTTAAGTTTTATGAAAACATACTAATTTATTTGGAAGTAAAACATTTACCTAAATCAAGAAAAAGATTCTATTTTAAACTCTTCTATGTAAATAATGACAAATATAGACTACTCCATTCTAAATATAAAAATCCTCAAAAATAGAGCAAGTATGAAGATGATCACGTCAAAGGCCAGTATAAAAGTCTTCTACAAAGATAGTAGACATGATGATTCTAAATGAACCTCAACTACCTGAAAATAAAAAAAAAAAACAAAAAAAAAACTCAGTAATAATATCATGTCTAGAAACATATAGAATCAAAATAAAATGGACGTAAATGATACTTTAAATATGACGTAACACATGAAATGAAGAATATGATGATCAAGAACTAAGATCTGCATATGATTATATATACAGTAGAAATGATTGGCCAAAGATATAGAATGACTCAAATAAAGCAAAGCTAAATTCTCTAATATGTTGATATAAACAAGTCTTTAATATAAACGCATGAATAAAAAAATGAAATTAAGTGACATAAAGAATATTAAATGGCACAAGAATTTTTGCTAAGACTTATATTTTGATTACAAGAAGATATGCTCCCCTATGTAAATTAATGATTTCCTAACATCCCGTTAAACGAATTGATATGCTTCTTATAGATAACTTAATACATCTAAAACCATGTAAAATGAGTTCACGAGAACATCTATTGTTGTTTACAGATTCGTATCCGCGTACGTTACGATTATTGTATATGTTATTAAACTGAATATAACTTAAAGTCCTGAGCCCATGATTTTCCTAAATTATGCTGTAGCTCTTGTGCATCAAACATACATACGATAATATTTTACCCGGTGATTATGACATCTTAATAATCAAAAAATGGTACAATATAGATTTTGCAAATAGGTTGGATGGCCTTGCTCCACAAGCACTTAACCTTCCTTTTGCTCTTATTTCAGGTTGCCTCCACGAAGGCACCACCTAGGAGTCTTACTCATATTTCAAAAGCACCACTTCAATTCAAGCGCAAGCCCCCTTCTATCGCATAACCTAAAAAAGCTATAAACAAAGTACAAAAGTGGTTGTGGGAACAATATGCTTTGGTTACCAGCGAACACTTCCAACCCAATCCATCTGAAAGGTTGAAAGTCGAAGCTTCCCGGCCATTGAGATATTACTTTGATTTTCATATGGAAAATCTCTAAACGTAGAAATAAGAAATAAGACTTGATGCACCGAGTCAAAAACTAATTGATTTCGTAATTGAAAAACAGTCATCTCAGTATAACTCGCTTCAGTTGCTTTTGCTTTGTGCTATTCTCTTCTTCCTGACCCAAAAATACGGGAAGTAGTGTATGTTAACCTGGAAATATGGATTTTGTGAATTAGATAGTTGTTAACAAAATCTTTACATATGATACAGAAAATGATTTGTAGATGAGAACCTTTATGAGTTATCCTTGGTGATTTTATGCATATAATATTTAGTCAAAACAAAAAAGAAGGTTTGTGAATGATTGTAAATGTTGGAATTATTGATATCAAAACCTCAAGAATGTATCCTATTGAGTCAGCAAGATGGACATTGTCACATCCCGGTGGAAGCGTGAAGTGTTTTGAATGTGACTTGTTTGTTTAGAATGCATTGATTACAAGAGTCAATTATCAACACATAACCTCACATAACATACTTTATTAATATAGGTTAGGATTACATCATATATATATATATAAATAGTCAAAATTTGATATAATCCTATTACAACATATTATTTAACTACAACATCTTCAAAGACGATGGAAATGTGCGTCCACCGCTACACTGAAATCGTAGATGTTGACAGTTAGGTTCACACAAACTCTTCCTACAATTTCTCCCCAGCCATTGTACACATCAAAAGAGAATTTAATATTGTTAGTCATGGCTACCTGAAAAAACATACTCAAAATAGTCAACATAAAGTTGGTGAGATCATAGGTTTAAATCCAGACAATATTTTTGATGCATCAATTACAACCAAACCTTTCTTACTAATCTGATAATTCATATTGTCACGTAATAATTTATAAAATCAGATAATATAGCATCACAACACTCATCCAGTTGGTGCAGAAAATATTTTCTTAAGTAGCGCTACCTATATTATCCAACGGTTCCACATCCGAATTAATGGTTGTATCATAAATGACAGTATATCTCAAAAATCTCAAAATAATGCATCAAACATAAACAGTATGCTTTTTCCCCTAAAAACCTTTATAAATACAAAAAATGGGGCTATGAGTCTCGCCTTTCTCTAAATGATAACCTATAAAATAAATTTTATAAGTTAGATACAAAAATTTTCTTTAAAATTTTTAGAACCTCAGATGAAAGTAATTATTAAAATTAAAATAGTAATATTATATCACCATCAAATTTCCAACTTCCTTTTTATCATAAATAAATTGTTATAATTATTACAAACTCATCATAAATCATTAAAAATAGCTACTGTCATCCATAAATTCCTAAATTTTTAAAGAATACTATTTCAACAAAAAATACTTCATAAATTTATTGATGTCTAACTCACAGTAGATTTATTTCTGTAATTTTACAATAATCCCAATATTTAGTAAAAATATCTATATGACTCCAAAAAATATGAAATTTATATATTCTGTTGAGTCCAATTTATCATTGCTTCAGTGAATTTTTAAATATTTTTCACACTGTCTAACTATTTCTTTTGATTTTTCCTTTACAGATCACATAAAAATTCATATCTTAGTCATAAAAAGGAATTAAATTACAAAATATTTTCTGGAGTTTTTATAACATATTAGAATCATTATATGATTTTTACAGAATTTTTCTGAATTGTTTTCTATTATTTTGAGAATTTTTTTATTTTCCTTAATAATTTGTATAAATTATTTTACTTATTATATTTTTATCAAAATTCACAGAATGGTGATTCAGTATTTTACCAAAGGTTTGCCAATGTTTATTCCCACAATCACATTCGTCTAGTATTTTTACTTATTTTACTTATTATTTCAAGATTTAATCTTTGTTTAAAAACAAATCTTCTGAAATTTTTAGTACTTAACATTTCATTACTGTGATTTTGATGAAATTTAAGACTTTCAATATATTTTAGGATTAGTCTTGATGTTTAGATACATCAAAACTAGTTATCTATGTGTTATAACACATGTGTAATGATGCGTGTGGATAGTATATATATTTTTGATAAATGATTTTCACACAGATTCAGTTTTAAATAGTTATTACTAATACTAACTACACACACAAAAGGCAAGTGTACCTATCGCGAGGTAATATAGTTTTGGTAAGAACCGAGTATCAATACGTGGACACACTAAGCCTACTCAACAACCCTCATAATTGACTATCAATTTTTGATTTAGAAAATGATAAGTTAAACAAAAAACAATAAATAAAGATAGATAAAGATAGATTGAGACTTCTGGTGATTCTTTTAGTGAAGTAAGGATGTTATCCTAATTTAGGTTACACTTATGCAACTGTGATGAATTGTTGGTGTGATTAAAGATATTGATTAAAGTAATTATGTTAATGTTTATAAATGTGAGCTGGCGTGATTTCTCGTCTATCCGCTCCGTAGTGACTAGGACCACGTCAGGTTGAGATTTACTGCTTAGGTCAAAACCCTAGTAATGTAGGTAATCTTTTGTGCCCTTTTCGACATACGATTTCTGAAAACATAACATAATGTAAGAAGAGAGTTGATCAAGTTCCTTTCCAACATACCATTAATTTTAGAAAACCATAACAATTACTGTAGATTTCTCAGACTAATAAAAGGGAACCCGTAAATGATCAGAAAGTTAAGGTGATATAATTTCAAATAACCATCTCTAGTTAATCTGTCACAACCTCAAATTCCGGGTCTGGAATCTATCACGGAGGGTGAGCAACAGGATCGAACACAGTAGTTACACATGAGATGCAGTTATCTATATGACAAGTTTTAGATAATCAATCCATTATTATTCAGAGCATTAGATATTATACGCAGCGGAAATAAATATATATATATTGTTTCTTAACAATACGTCTAATCATGTCTTATCAATAACCGATGTGTATCTGGAGCTCTTATATGATCCTACGTGCATGTCCATAAGCTCCTAATAGATACCTGAGAATACATGTAAATCAAGTGTCAACACAGGGTTGGTGAGTTCATAGGTAAGTAAAACATAGTGATAAATCATCAATTATCATCAAATAGGATTTACTGAAAAAGTGTGAGTTTAATTTTACTCACCGGTATATGAATAGCCTGTCGGAACCCTTTTTAATAAGGTGAACCCGCTATCCCACATACCTACTAAGTACAAGCCCAACAAATCCTTCACATTGAATTTGTCCATGTCACTTAGTTTATTATTTCTATGTACAAGTCCAACAAATCCTTCACATAGGATTTGTCCATGTATCATAGTTTAATTTTTCTCTTTTTCCTTTTTATGTGTGTATTATGCCAGTTTTAATAATTCAAATCAGAGGGCGCGAATCCTCTCTTTACATTTATCCTCATATGGGTGGTAAGTGGAACTATAATGGCAAAACTTATATAGCGCAACAATCTGCCTTCCCACAGAATAGTCATCCCGAATGACAGCGAGATCTTTGTGCATCTGATAAGGACCACATGTCCAAACCTTTGTGGGGGTTAGTCACTCCCCGATAGTACTATCCAAAAGATCCCTGCCTTGTTTATAGCCCAGTTTACACAGAAGGATTTCATAATAACCATATGTAATCATAAATGTGATCCAATTATTATTTAACATAATACACAAAATAATTTGTAATTTTAATTACAACATGTATTCCAGCCCCAAAATATTTAAATGATTAAAAGGGGAATAGTTATGAACTCACCTCAGTCCTTGTGTGGTGTTGACAACCTAGTAAATTCCTGCTAAGGAATTATATTTCACGTCAGCAAATAGATACAAATCCAAAACCTAAATAAGTTAGATCTTGAACCTGGTGTTCAATTGATCTAGGATTTGGTTTTCGGGGATTTGTTATAAACATATAATTAATCATTTAATTCTTTAATAATTAAAGATTTGTATTTCATGATATTTGATCAAATTAATAATGATTTCAATATGTCATTATGTCTTAAATAATTTTTAGACATTACTTACATATGTAAATGATATTTTAATTTAATAAGATTTTATAATTTAATTTATAAAATCTAATTTTGTGTTTATCATGTTTAAAACACAATAGGATACTTTAGTATTTTATAATTTATAAAATCTACAAGTAAGATTTATAAATAGACACAAATTATCTAATCATTATATTTATATAATAAAGTTATTATAATTGAACATATAATAGATAATAACATATGTTAAATTTATAACATATTTTCATGGTAAAACATAATATAAATTATCTGATTATTATGTTATTCATAATTACAGATGATATAATGTTCCATTAATAATTTGATGATTTAAATCATTATTTAGAATCCATATATAAAAAAAATAACAATTTATAACATTTGTAATAATTTTAATAAATAAACAATTAATAAGATTTTTAAAGAAATAATTTTCCAGAAAATAATTATATACTTCTAAAATAAACAAAGTTTATAAAAATTATTTTTATAATTTTTAGTAATTTTCTGGATTTTTAAAATATGAAAAAGGCTTTTAAAAAAATAGAGGTTGGGGGCCGGGTTCGAACCCGTGACCCCTAGGAGTGCAATTGGACCGGGAACCAGTGAACCAAGGCATCAAGCCGCGGTAACAATTGGTTTCCATTTCATTTAAACTCAGTTAAACAAATTCCCCAATTCCACCAAGAACCCTAATTCGATCCAATTCCAAATTGAAGCTTAAACTCGAATGATCACTGCAATAGACATGGGGCTTTTGTTCCTCATGTCAAATCGAGTGTGTTCATGTATTAAATTACCTATTTGGAAGACGAATTGATGTTAGGCCATCGAAGAACAGTCGCGACAGTCATGAGATCGGTTCAGGGTGTAAATGTTGATCATAATCAAATTGCTCTTACAGGAAGCTTCTAATGGACTTACTAATGAAAAGCCCTCTGTTGGTTTTGTGAAATAGAACTCAGAAGTCGGAAATCAAATTAGTTGCAGGCCGAGAGAGAAATGGCGATTGAACTGTATGATTTTTAGTATTTCAGGTACAATTCGAAGTTCCATTAGCTTAGGAATCTTATAGCCGTTCGTTTGGATTAATTTATTTGAATTATTGTAGTGTGTAGTGCTCGATTTAGTGAGTGGGTCGGCCGACAATCGGGTTTAGTGGGTTAGGTAATAGATCGATCGCATTATTCAAATTGGTGCGTGGGTTAGGTTCGAATCACCCACGAAAACATGTCGGGAATGATTGATTGGGTCAAAACCGTGTCATTTTGGTGTTTTGGTCTCGCCGGAGACTTCGCCAGAGACCGGCCGGAGGGACGTCGACGGGGAAAGGGGCGGCGGGTTGGGTGTTTTAAAATAATTACAAGAATGGTCCCTGTGGTTTAATATGTTTATTATTTCATGCCCAAAGTTTCTAAAACAAGTTTCAACAATTACAAACCACCCCCTTGGTCTTAAATTAAGTTTAATAAATTTTATAATTTATTATTATTAATAATAATAATATTTTCATTATTATTATTATTATCATTATTAACATTATTATTTTTAATAATATATTATTATTGTTATTATTATCATTATTTTTATTATTATCAATAATAATAATAAAAACAAATTGTAAATTCACTTAAATATTATATTAAATTAAAAAAATTTTCGGGTTGTCACATCATCCCCCTGTTAGAGGAATTTTCGTCCCGAAAATTAAGATGTACGGGCAACATCTTTGAACAGGTTAGGATACCTGCGTATCATTTCGTCCTCTCGTTCCTAAGTGAACTCAGGACAACGTCGGAGTTCCACCGAACTCTGACAATCAGAATTTTGTTATACTTAATTGTTTAACTTCCTTATCTATGATTTCAACTGGTGCCTCAACAAGTCTGAGTTTCTCACATACTTGCAGTTCCTTTAATGGCACAACCAGTGATTCATCGGATAAATACTTCCTTAGATTTGATACGTGAAAAAGAAAAAAAACATTGTGCACACCACCAATTTCAGCAGGTAGATTTAATTCATAGGCTACTGGGCCAATCCTTCTGACAATTCAAAAGGTCCCACGTAGCGAGGGTTTAATTTCCCTCGTTTCCCAAAGCGTATAAATCCCTTCCAGGGAGATACCTTTAGCGAAACTTTATCTCCTTCCTGAAATTCAGTGGCTTACGATGTTTATTAGTGTAGCTTTTCTAGCGATCCCTGGCAGCAGCCATGGGTTTACTTATCTGGACAATTTTCTCATGAGTTTCAAGATCAATTCTTACTTTCTAGCCATTTCCTAATTCTGATTATTCTAACTTGTCTTGGGGTCCTAATCATCCTAGGGCACACTTATGATAATGGTCGGAACTCCAACCTTCTTAATGTCCCCGTTTAACACATGTTAGCTTAATCGTATCAACCAACATAGCTAGGCTCACAACATTGGCATTAAAGAAAATCATCTAAACCATCAGAGAGGCTTATTCTACTACTCACTAGATTTTTTTTCCAGTGTCCTTCTTAATTCTATTTGGTCTAATGTCATAAGGTATGACATCAGTTTTATCAATTCATGGAGTTTGTCAATATAAAGAGTACGACTTAACCCTACCATTGCATGATTTAGAATTACAATTCTAACTTTTGTATTTCATTCCTTAAATAATAGTAACCCTATTTATAAGCATCAGCGGTATACTAAAAATGTGCTTAAACCGGTTACCGGCATCCTAATTTTCCTTAGCATTATCCCAAAGAATATGTATAATGAGTTTCATCACTCATCTATATTTCCTGTAGTCCACTTTCATTCTAAGCATTCAATCAGTTCCTCAGTTACTGAAATGCTAAGTGGAGGAATGTCTCTTAAAATTAATATCATGATTGGAAATTCTATGAAGGCTCTAAGTAGGATAGGACTTAAGTAATAGCAAGTAATCTACAAGCACATTAGTACAATATGTCTAATGATAGCTGCCTATCCTTCATACTTTCAGGATTTCAGGTATAACCGTGTCAAGGCAAGTACTAGGAAAACAAGTCTCTCTTTAAGTTAGGACAAGTGTAGTTTAGATTATCAAATGGAAAACATCAAGGTAATTTGATTCATATGCCTTAAAGACTTGTATATTGTCCACAGTAATTTCACGTGCTACAATAGCAGCAATCTTACGACCAGAGTTTCTAGACCGTGAATGGATTTGACGAGAAGCCATTCTGAAAGATCATTAAGAATTTTCATGGAAGTCATGAAAACAACAATCGAGAATTTGGCATAATAGAAATGAGATGTTCCAGGTGTAATCGTTTGATTCGTAAATCAAAGCGAGTACGTTGACTAATCAAAGTATTGAGTCAATCACAACTTTGTTGAAGACATGCGTACCTATAAGCAGATACTCATCCCAAGGGTTCCCAGGTAAGGTAACAGGTCCATCGGTTGATTTGGATATATGCGAATACCTTGCCTAGACAGAACACCTCGAGATACAGGCATCACGCTCTTCCAGCATTACATGTTTCAAGTTGTAAGACACAGACTTTGACAAATTGAAAACCATGAATAACAATCGAGTTTTGAAGTTTGAAATCACTTGAATTAGGCACACAATGCCTTAGAATATGATTTAAGATTCGTGTGTGTATTGATAGGAATCAAGGTATAATAGAAATCACATAAGGCATATAACTTCTTAATCTTAGTCAATCTCTAACTAAGGCAATTTACTTTGTGCAACTATTGTGTGTGGCTATGTAAGGCCCCGCTCCCGGGCACCTCACAGTTGGTCATTCACAGCATAAAATATACATATTATAAGTAAGCAGCGGAATTGTGTTTAGCAAAAACCTTCATTCATTATAAAAACTGTTGCTAAGCAATACATTCTAGTTTCTAAGTCACAAAATATTTGATTAAATGAATTACAGAACAACAGTATCGTCAAAATAAAATGGATGTCAGTCTTCCCGCCAAGTAGCCACCCCTGTGTGCCATCATCAGCAACCTGTCACCTGCCAACTGGAAAATACATAAAAGTCAGCGTTGCTGAGTGAGTTCTAGTTTTATAGTTAAAATACTTACTTTTCGTTCAAAAACCATTCCTCATTTGTCACAAGTGATCATACATCGTACGTACACATAGGTATACTTTTATTATCTGCGTCATCGTTCAATTCGTACTTTTAAACGTTCCTCTTTAATTAACTGTGAGTCTGTTGCAACACCAAGTCGCTCACCTCTGAGCCAATCACAAAGATTGACCCATATACTGTGAGTCTGTTGTGACACCAAGTCACTCACCTCTAAGCCAATCACAAAGATTGACCCATATACTGTGAGTCTGTTGTGACACCAAGTCACTCACCTCTAAGCCAATCACAAAGATTGACCTACATTCCTGTGAGTCTGTTGTGACACCAAGTCACTCACCTCTATATCAATCTCAAGGATTGATCCTGTGTGCATCCTTCGGGTAGCGAACCCGCATCACAGTTGAGCTAACACCTGCCAGGGGTGTGCACCTCCATTCATTTGCTTGCAAGACTTTCGTTCATTCGTTCACGTTCCATTCCTCTTTATCATTAATCTTCCACTTTATTAATGATAATAATTATTGATCATGATCATTCCACATAGAACATACAGTATTATTATTACTAAGCATAATAATAATAATAATACAAATAATATTATTAATAATATTATTCATTCTCTTAATAATATTCCCAATCATAATATTAATAATATTAAGAAAAGGGATATTATTACATTCAAACATCATCATACATTCATCATCATACGTTCATCATCATACATTCATCATACCTTACTTAACAATATCTTAATAATATTGATAACAATAATGCACTAATAATAATATTAGTAACAATTAGGGTTAATCATACTCATCATTATATGCATGAGACATCATTATTTATTAACCCTAGTCAACCCTGGTCAAACCTCGAACTTCGGGCTTACTGGAAATTTCCTGAAAATTTCTAAGTGTTCTAGTCGTTTTAGCCCTGTTGGGCGTATAACCCTCTGGTCGTATGAGCACTATTAGTCGTATGAGTCCTGCTGGACTTTTCACTTAACACTTAGAATTATTCACTGGTCATACGACCTGGTCGTATGACCCCTGCTGGTCGTACCACTCTGGACTTAGAAACATATTCGGATCATACGACCACTGTTGGTCGTATGAGTCCACACTTGGATTTTCATCATCATCATACGACCACTGTTGGTCGTATGAGTCCTGTGGGCCTCAGACTTAGAAATTTTCACATAATCATACGACCACTGTTGGTCGTATGAGTCCTATTGGCCTCATACTTAGAAAATATCACATATTCATATGACCACTGTTGGTCGTATGAGTCCTATTGGGCTCAACACTTAGAAAATATTCTGGTCATACGACCACACTGTTGGTCGTATGACCACTAGTGGACTTACCAACTTTTGCTGATTTATTCTAAGTCCCATTTTCAGTAACATTAGCATCCTACCATATGTCTAATTCATATTTCAAGTCCAGACATCAAAATACCTATTTCTAAACATATGCACATGATTCTAAGCATAGATCTAACATAAAACATAAACATCCATACAAACAATTCATACGGGTATCAACCCACAGTTTTATAAAAACATAATTACATGCATTTCCAGCCCCAAAACATTTTAAAAACAGTAAAAACGGGGTCTAGAACTCACCTTGGGTGTCGTTGAATGTCCATAATCGTCATCTACTTGAATTCTCAAGTAATGTCATCATCATAATGGAGTCGCCATCTTTTGCAACGAAACCTTAATCATCATCCTAGAATCATCATCATCATAACATCCTCATCCTCTTTCAAATACATCATCATCATCATTCATACACCACTTTTATACTACCACCATCTTTACTATGAAGATGCCATTTCCATATTCAAACATCATTTTCATCTTGTTGCAACTACATCATAATGAACATTACCACTATCTAAGAACTATCAACATCATCATTAAAGCATTGTCAACATCATCTAAACATCCTTTCCACCACCGGACATCATCATCTTTACTATCCTTGTGATAGTCCACACAATAATCTTACCCCAAAACATTCTTATAAATGTTACCATCATGAAGACCATAAGCCATGCCACCATATATACATCATACCATCACCATAACATATCTATTATCAAACCATCATCATAACACGTCTATCGTCAACACATTACCATCACCAAACTATAATCCTAATATCATCATCATCAATCTATCACCACTATCACCATCGTCTTACCAATGCCACCACGGGCATTAACACCTACACAATCACAACAAACCGCAGCCACAATACAGCCACCAACCATCGAGCCAACCATCGAACCAACATACTACCAAGACCATAACCTAAACTAGATTCCACCACAGCCACCATCACAGCCATCGACAACCATCACCATCTTAACCTAGCCAAGAGTTGTGGTGGTCTCCGACCACGAACCACAACCACTACAATCAACACCAACAACCACATCACCACCAAACACCTCCACAATCAACACCAACATACGACAGCCACCATCGGGACACCACTGCCGGCGCAACCCAATTCAGCACCGGTCACCGACAGCCATCACACGAAGAGGTTGTGGCTACCGATTCGCCCCAGCCACAACAAACTCCAACCACAGCCGCGACCACCATCACCGCGACCGCACACCACCATCATCACCACCGCGACAACCACAGCCACAGCCGACGGGGCTTGTTCGGAGGGGGGGGGGGCTGTCGTGAGCTTCAAATCGGAGAAAGGGAAGAAGGAGGGTCACCATCATCACTAAATCATCATCATCATCGAACCTTCTGCTCCGACCGATCCTCATCGTAGCACCACCGTCGCTCTGCACAGAACCAGGGGGAGGGGTTCGATTGGGGTTGGGATGCAGCTGCTGAGAGAGGGGGGTGAGGTTGCTTCCTTTGATTCGCTCGGCCGAGGCAGGCCGGAGCTTCGACCGCAGCTACAAGGTCGCCGGAGGAGGGAAGGGGAAATCACTCGGTGGAGAGGGGAAGGAGAGGTAGCGGCTGATATTTTTGAGGAAGAAAGGGGGCTTAGGGTTCCTTTTATGTTTTCTGAAATTGTAAATTTTGGTCCCTCAAGTTTCCACATTTGTTTTCAAACCTAAACTTGATAAGCTAACTAATCTCTTCGTGAATAAAATTCAATAATACCATTATTAATATTATTTTGCCACTTAAGTTCATTTTAGAAATTTGGGGCGTTACAAGTCTATCCCCTTATTTAGGTTCGTCCTCGAAACCTGTTGGTCCTTACACATCGTGGGATAATTCTTTCTCAATCGCCACAAATTCTCATGTTGCTCCTAAACATGTTCAACACACACCATATAAGGTATGATCTTCTTTAGCCGCCAACACATAGCCCTTGCAACCTTCAACGTCCTAACGCACTCCTCTTATGGATCAATTTCATTAATGCAAACATTATGACTACGAACCCTAATTCATGAGTAATTACATTATCATCTTGTATTTAACCTTGTGAACAACATAACCATTGTTCTGCCATGTTGTATTGAATATATATATAGATATATATTCAGTCAGATCTTGTATTGAGCACATGGTTCTAGGTTTTCGACACCTACTGATAACATTAACACCAAGGCTCATGTTAACCTTCCTTATTTAGTTCATGTTACATTTATTAACTAACTTCTCTCTCAGACTTGGTGTCATTTCTTGTGAACCTTACCAAGGGCAAGATTATCTTCAAGAAGTACTGAACAAACTGTATGTAGTAATCCTTCACTTCCGTAAGCTACAGATTTCTAACATCACCCTTGGGGAACTTTTTACATTACTGCAAGGAAACTCATAGCATCCAAACCGTGACTGAAATGTTATCCTTAGGATACCATGCTCTTCAGCCTGTAGCTGTTGTTGACCTAACCTACAGTCGATCCGTGAAAACCAACTTGCCTCTCGTAGATGGTGGAATGGTTTGCCCACTCAAGGTCATAGTTGCTTACCGTTCGTCATCAGCTTATTCAGCCATCTACGGTCCTCACACGTCTACCCCCTTCGATCTTCTTTTGTGATAACACCGAAGTATTATTTAGATGAACTAATCAATCTGACCCTTGATCAAGGATGTCTTAAAGCTATATCATTAACTCTTTCATTCCTGACAAAACCATCGGTACGGTGACATAACTACAAGCTGAGTCCCAGATGACAAGTCGATCTCAAACTCTTTCTTCTAACTCCGAGAGGGTCCTCCGGGGTCACATTAGGAAGACACACTCTATAGCTACGTCTATCAACTTAAGACTTAGCCCTTAGCATCTTTTATTTACATAGGATATGCTCCTCAACCTTATTTCATAAACTTTTCTATCTCATTATTAGGATCATCCCTGAACTCATGCAAATCCTAATTATCATAAGTCATGACCATACTTCTATCATGTACGAACCAACGGGTCATATTCCCATGCTGTGCAGTATCAGTCCCGTATGCAGCTAGTCAATTCATATCCAAGACCACGTTACGTCCACCTAGGGTAGTAACATGCAATCCAGAAGAAGGCCCTAACTTTCCATTACTATTTACAGTCATTTACAGACACTTCTATCCAAATAGCTTTACTAAAGGTAGTTCCTACATTATCACTTTACCTTCTTAAAACATCTCATCAATCATTTAAGCTACCTATAAGATTCGGACCACTAACGTCATCGTTCAAGGCAATGGTCCAGGTCATGACAAGTATTATAAGTTTTCATCTCTATTAGTAATTCCTTGCTGAAACACCATGCAAAGAATTACTCGTCTAAAGAAACCTATTCCCCTAGAGATCTTGTAACCTAAATCGTTAATTCTCCTCACTTGTAAGTTAGCCATGGGTACAACACTTTTAAATTCCTGGTTACGAAGTCTAGAATTTATTATATGTCTTTGCTGGTATCGCTATCAAGTCTCTAATGGTCTCATCGGGGAATCACACACTCGTACACATCTGTCAACTTTCCACTTCCTATAAGATTCAAATACTAAAACAGTCATTCAAGGCAATAGCTCAGTTTATGTCGAGTATAGTAAGTCCCTAATTACAGTGGCCAGTTGTGATTAGCCATTACTTTACTCTTCACACCCCAAGCATTTCCTATCCTGACTACATCAGTATCTAAATCTACTAAGAACACATAAATCACATATAGCACACGCACATAAGTCTGGTTAACTTTTAAGGAAACAATACCTGATGGCACATGGCTACTCGGGCTGACATCCTTCTTTCCGTCCCATTCTCAGTTTAAGTTAAGGTTTATTTTGAAAAATTTTACCCAATTCACTTAAACTTTAGCTCTGATACCAACTTGTAAGGCCCCGCTCCGGGCACCTCACAGTTGGTCATTCACAGCATAAAATATACATATTATAAGTAAGCAGCGGAATTGTGTTTAGCAAAAACCTTCATTCATTATAAAACTGTTGCTAAGCAATACATTCTAGTTTCTAAGTCACAAAATATTTGATTAAATGAATTACAGAACAACAGTATCGTCAAAATAAAATGGATGTCAGTCTTCCCGCCAAGTAGCCACCCCTGTGTGCCATCATCAGCAACCTGTCACCTGCCAACTGAAAATACATAAAAGTCAGCGTTGCTGAGTGAGTTCTAGTTTTATAGTTAAAATACTTTACTTTTCGTTCAAAAACCATTCCTCATTTGTCACAAGTGATCATACATCGTACGTACACATAGGTAATACTTTTATTATCTGCGTCATCGTTCAATTCGTACTTTTAAACGTTCCTCTTTAATTAAACTGTGAGTCTGTTGCAACACCAAGTCGCTCACCTCTGAGCCAATCACAAAGATTGACCCATATACTGTGAGTCTGTTGTGACACCAAGTCACTCACCTCTAAGCCAATCACAAAGATTGACCCATATACTGTGAGTCTGTTGTGACACCAAGTCACTCACCTCTAAGCCAATCACAAAGATTGACCTACATTCCTGTGAGTCTGTTGTGACACCAAGTCACTCACCTCTATATCAATCTCAAGGATTGATCCTGTGTGCATCCTTCGGGGTAGCGAACCCGCATCACAGTTGAGCTAACACCTGCCAGGGGTGTGCACCTCCATTCATTTGCTTGCAAGACTTTCGTTCATTCGTTCACGTTCCATTCCTCTTTATCATTAATCTTCCACTTTATTAATGATAATAATTATTGATCATGATCATTCCACATAGAACATACAGTATTATTATTACTAAGCATAATAATAATAATAATACAAATAATATTAATAATATTATTCATTCTCTTAATAATATTCCCAATCATAATATTAATAATATAAGAAAAGGGATATTATTACATTCAAACATCATCATACATTCATCATCATACGTTCATCATCATACATTCATCATACCTTACTTAACAATATCTTAATAATATTGATAACATAATGCACTAATAATAATATTAGTAACAATTAGGGTTAATCATACTCATCATTATATGCATGAGACATCATTATTTATTAACCCTAGTCAACCCTGGTCAAACCTCGAACTTCGGGCTTACTGGAAATTTCCTGAAAATTTCTAAGTGTTCTAGTCGTTTTAGCCCTGTTGGGCGTATAACCCTCTGGTCGTATGAGCACTATTAGTCGTATGAGTCCTGCTGGACTTTTCACTTAACACTTAGAATTATTCACTGGTCATACGACCTGGTCGTATGACCCCTGCTGGTCGTACCACTCTGGACTTAGAAACATATTCGGATCATACGACCATGTTGGTCGTATGAGTCCACACTTGGAATTTTCATCATCATCATACGACCACTGTTGGTCGTATGAGTCCTGTGGGCCTCAGACTTAGAAATTTTCACATAATCATACGACCACTGTTGGTCGTATGAGTCCTATTGGCCTCATACTTAGAAAATATCACATATTCATATGACCACTGTTGGTCGTATGAGTCCTATTGGCTCAACACTTAGAAAAATATTCTGGTCATACGACCACACTGTTGGTCGTATGACCACTAGTGGACTTACCAACTTTTGCTGATTTATTCTAAGTCCCATTTTCAGTAACATTAGCATCCTACTCATATGTCTAATTCATATTTCAAGTCCAGACATCAAAATACCTATTTCTAAACATATGCACATGATCTAAGCATAGATCTAACATAAACATAAACATCCATACAAACAATTCATACGGGTATCAACCCACAGTTTTATAAAAACATAATTACATGCATTTCCAGCCCCAAAACATTTTAAAAACAGTAAAAACGGGGTCTAGAACTCACCTTGGGTGTCGTTGAATGTCCATAATCGTCATCTACTTGAATTCTCAAGTAATGTCATCATCATAATGGAGTCGCCATCTTTTGCAACGAAACCTTAATCATCATCCTAGAATCATCATCATCATAACATCCTCATCCTCTTTCAATACATCATCATCATCATTCATACACCACTTTTATACTACCACCATCTTTACTATGAAGATGCCATTTCCATATTCAAACATCATTTTCATCTTGTTGCAACTACATCATAATGAACATTACCACTATCTAAGAACTATCAACATCATCATTAAAGCATTGTCAACATCATCTAACATCCTTTCCACCACCGGACATCATCATCTTTACTATCCTTGTGATAGTCCACACAATAATCTTACCCAAAACATTCTTATAAATGTTACCATCATGAAGACCATAAGCCATGCACCATATATACATCATACCATCACCATAACATATCTATTATCAAACCATCATCATAACACGTCTATCGTCAACACATTACCATCACCAAACTATAATCCTAATATCATCATCATCAATCTATCACCACTATCACCATCGTCTTACCAATGCCACCACGGGCATTAACACCTACACAATCACAACAAACCGCAGCCACAATACAGCCACCAACCATCGAGCCAACCATCGAACCAACATACTACCAAGACCATAACCTAAACTAGATTCCACCACAGCCACCATCACAGCCATCGACAACCATCACCATCTTAACCTAGCCAAGAGTTGTGGTGGTCTCCGACCACGAACCACAACCACTACAATCAACACCAACAACCACATCACCACCAAACACCTCCACAATCAACACCAACATACGACAGCCACCATCGGGACACCACTGCCGGCGCAACCCAATTCAGCACCGGTCACGACAGCCATCACACGAAGAGGTTGTGGCTACCGATTCGCCCAGCCACAACAAACTCCAACCACAGCCGCGACCACCATCACCGCGACCGCACACCACCATCATCACCACCGCGACAACCACAGCCACAGCCGACGGGCTTGTTCGGAGGGGGGGGGGGCTGTCGTGAGCTTCAAATCGGAGAAAGGGGAAGAAGGAGGGTCACCATCATCACTAAATCATCATCATCATCGAACCTTCTGCTCCGACGATCCTCATCGTAGCACCACCGTCGCTCTGCACAGAACCAGGGGGAGGGGTTCGATTGGGGTTGGGATGCAGCTGCTGAGAGAGGGGGGTGAGGTTGCTTCCTTTGATTCGCTCGGCCGAGGCAGGCCCGGAGCTTCGACCGCAGCTACAAGGTCGCCGGAGGAGGGAAGGGGAAATCACTCGGTGGAGAGGGGAAGGAGAGGTAGCGGCTGATTTTTTGAGGAAGAAAGGGGGCTTAGGGTTCCTTTTATGTTTTCTGAAATTGTAAATTTTGGTCCCTCAAGTTTCCACATTGTTTTCAACCTAAACTTGATAAGCTAACTAATCTCTTCGTGAATAAAATTCAATAATACCATTATTAATATTATTTTGCCACTTAAGTTCATTTTAGAAATTTGGGGCGTTACAGGCTATAGGCTAGATGCAATTCCTAACTCACTATAACCAATGGCTCTGATACCAATCTGTCATAACCTCAAATTCCGGGTCTGGAATCTATCACGGAGGGGTGAGCAAACAGGATCGAACACAGTAGTTACACATGAGATGCAGTTATCTATATGACAAGTTTTAGATAATCAATCCATTATTATTCAGAGCATTAGATATTATACGCAGCGGAAATAAATATATATATTGTTTCTTAACAATACGTCTAATCATGTCTTATCAATAACCGATGTGTATCTGGAGCTCTTTATGATCCTACGTGCATGTCCTAAGCTCCTAATAGATACCTGAGAATACATGTAAATCAAGTGTCAACACAGGGTTGGTGAGTTCATAGGTAAGTAAAACATAGTGATAATCATCAATTATCATCAAATAGGATTTACTAAAAAAGTGTGAGTTTAATTTTACTCACGGTATATGAATAGCCTGTCGGAACCCTTTTTAATAAGGTGAACCCGCTATCCCACATACCTACTAAGTACAAGCCCAACAATCCTTCACATTGAATTTGTCCATGTCACTTAGTTTATTATTTCTATGTACAAGTCCAACAAATCCTTCACATAGGATTTGTCCATGTATCATAGTTTTAATTTTTTTCTTTTCCTTTTTATGTGTGTATTATGCCATTTTTAATAATTCAATCAAGGGCGCGAATCCTCTCTTTACATTTATCCTCATATGGGTGGTAAGTGGAACTATAATGGCAAAACTTATATAGCGCAACAATCTGCCTTCCCACAAATAGTCATCCCGAATGACAGCGAGATCTTTGTGTGCATCTGATAAGGACCACATGTCCAAACCTTTGTGGGGGTTAGTCACTCCCCGATAGTACTATCCAAAGATCCCTGCCTTGTTTATAGCCCAGTTTACACAGAAGGATTTCATAATAACCATATGTAATCATAAATGTGATCCAATATTATTTAACATAATACCAAAATAATTTGTAATTTTAATTACAACATGTATTCCAGCCCTAAAATATTTAAATGATTAAAAAGGGGATAGTTATGAACTCACCTCAGTCCTTGTGTGGTGTTGACAACCTAGTAAATTCTGCTAAGGAATTATATTTCACGTCAGCAAATAGATACAAATCCAAACCTAAATAAGTTAGATCTTGAACCTGGTGTTCAATTGATCTAGGATTTGGTTTTCGGGGATTTGTTATAAACATATAATAATCATTTAATTCTTTAATAATTAAAGATTTGTATTCATGATATTGATCAAATTAATAATGATTTCAATATGTCATTATGTCTTAAATAATTTTTAGACATTACTTACATATGCAAATTGATATTTTAATTTAATAAGATTTTATAATTTAATTTATAAAATCTAATTTTGTGTTTATCATGTTTTAAAAACACAAATAGGATACTTTAGTATTTTATAATTTATAAAATCTAATAGTAAGATTTATAATAGACACAAATTATCTAATCATATATTTATATAATAAAGTTATTATAATTGAACATATAACTAGATAATAACATATTGTTAAATTTATAACATATTTTCATGGTAACATAAATAAAATATCTAATTATTATGTATTCAATTACAGATGATATAATGTTCCATTAATAATTTGATGATTTAAATCATTATTTAGAATCCATATATAAAAAAATAACAATTATAACATTTGTAATAATTTTAATAAATAAAACAATTAATAAGATTTTTAAAGAAATAATTTCCAGAAAATAATTATATACTTCTAAAATAACAAAGTTTATAAAAAATATTTTTATAATTTTTAGTAATTTTTCTGGATTTTTAAAATGTGAAAAAGGCTTTTAAAAAAATAGAGGTTGGGGGCCGGGTTCGAACCCGTGACCCCTAGGAGTGCAATGGACCGGGAACCAGTGAAACAAGGCATCAAGCCGCGGTAACAATTGGTTTCCATTTCATTTAAACTCAGTTAAACAAATTCCCCAATTCCACAAGAACCCTAATTCGATCCAATCCCAAATTGAAGCTTAACTCGAATGATCACTGCAATAGACATGGGGCTTTTGTTCCTCATGTCAAATCGAGTGTGTTCATGTATTAAATTACCTATTGGAAGACGAATTGATGTTAGGCCATCGAAGAACAGTCGCGACAGTCATGAGATCGGTTCAGGGTGTAAATGTTGATCATAATCAAATTGCTTTTACAGGAAGCTTCTAATGGCCTTACTAATGAAAAGCCCTCTGTTGGTTTGTGAAATAGAACTCAGAAGTCGGAAATCAAATTAGTTGCAGCCGAGAGAGAAATGGCGATTGAACTGTATGATTTTTAGTATTCAGGTACAATTCGAAGTTCCATTAGCTTAAAATCTTATAGCCGTTCGTTTGGATAATTTATTTGAATATTGTAGTGTGTAGTGCTCGATTTATTGAGTGGGTCGGCCGACAATCGGGTTAGTGGGTTAGGTAATAGATCGATCGCATTATTCAAATTGGTGCGTGGGTTAGGTCGAATCACCCACGAAAACATGTCGGGAATGATTGATTGGGTCAAAACCGTGTCATTTTGGTGTTTTGGTCTCGCGGAGACTTCGCGGAGCCGGCGGAGGGAAGTCGACGGGGGAAGGGGCGGCGGGTTGGGTGTTTTAAAATAATTACAAGAATGGTCCTGTGGTTTAATATGTTTATTATTCATGCCCAAAGTTTCTAAAACAAGTTTCAACAATTACAAACCACCCCTTGGTCTTAAATTAAGTTTAATAAATTTTATAATTATTATTATTAATAATAATATATTTTCATATTATTATTATTATCATTATTAACATATTATTTTTAATAATAATATTTTATTGTTATTATTATCATTATTTTTATTATTATCAATAATAATAATAAAAACAAATTGTAAATTCACTTAAATATTATATTAAATTAAAAAAATTTTCGGGTTGTCACATAATTAGCCATGGATTTGTTATGAAAAAAAGTTGATCATACGTTTTTCAACCGTGTATGATAATCACAATCACAATTACAAATCATAAGTTTATAACTCCCATTCAAATGTAGGTGCTACCATCGAAAGTTTTCCCAAGACCACCATAACATTAACACAATATATATCACACCATAGTTTATCACAAATTACATAAGGTTTCACTAAATTAGGATAACAAATGAAGTTTAGCTCATAATGAGCTTGAACATAACAACAAGGATAGAAGATAGTAATGAAATCATCGATAAAATTGAACAATCAAACGATAATACACAATGGATGATGTTAAACGATCCCAAGCTTCTTCTAAGTGTTGAATGGACCTCCAAAACTTTCTAAGGACGCCCAAAGGCTGGGTTCCCGAGAAGGAACACCAGCACTTCACCTCCCAAAAGCTCCTCTTAAAGTTGCAAATAAAGTCCTATTTATAGGCTTTCTGGAGTGTTTAAGCACGGCCCCATGCCTAAAAGGCACGGCCCCGTGTTAGTACAATGTACGTAAAAGTTGGTCGGCTCGTACGCTCAGATGTTGTCGGGCACGGCCCCGTGTTCAATGGGGCACGGCCCCGTGTTTGTGGTGGGGCACGGCCCCGTGCCTCCTGGGCACGCCCCCGTGCCTCGGGTCGGGGAATCGTACTTTTTGTCCTGTCGGACTGACAAACACGGGGGTGTGTTGAATTTAGAACAGGGGTGTGTTTCAGGCTGGGCATGGGGGCGTGCCTCATGAGGCACGACCCCATGCTTGAGAGCTTGGTTTCTTCAATTTCTTCCTTTTAAGCTCCTTTTGTACATCTTGGCCTTTTTCAAGCCTGAAAACACAATATGAACGATTTAGGTATCAAATAATCATTTTACGGAAGATATTAAGGAACAATTGATGTGCTTTTGATAGTATTTTTATGTATAATTTAGAGCACATCATGTAACCATTGATCTCAAGATACATTAAAGAGATTAAAACCTTGTGAATGATAAGGAAGAGGGACTGATGATGATCAAAAGATGTCGAGAGTGTCTTGAGTCCACGACTTGAGAAAATGATGAAGCTTGGATGTTTGTTGCTTGCTTATAGGAACCGAGAGGTGTGAGGATGTTGGTGTTTGATGATGGTTGTACGAGAGCCGAGGGAGAGAGTGAACGATGGTGGTCGAGGGTGGTGATGATGGTTGTACGAGAGCCGAGGGAGAGAGTGAACGATGGTGGTCGGGGGTGGTGATGATGGTGCCCGTGAGTGTGGTAAAGGTGATGGTATATGGTTGAGCTAATAGAAACCGAGAGAAAGAATTGGAAAAGGTGGCGGTTTTGGGTGCCTAACCGAGGATTCAAATAGAGGAAAAAGGAAATTATGGTTTCTAGCTCTAGCTTGGTGAGGTGGTGTTGCCTAGGCTTGCTTAGTCGGTCTCTAGTCTTAGGTGTCAAGCAAGGGATTAGCTTGGTGGTGTGCAAGGTGGCAAGCAAAATGGTGTGCAAGGTGGCAAGCAAAGTGGTGTGCAAGGTGGCGAGGAAGGAGGTTACAAGAGTCACTAGTTCATTAATGCAACATAGTCATGTTTAATTGGATGAGTTGGATACTAGGGTACTAGGGTTGCAAGGTGGCGAGATGATAAACAAGGTTGGTGTTATGCTAATAACCGAGAGAGAGAGGAAACAAAGGTGGTGGCAATCGGTTGTGATGTGTTGTGGGCGAGAGCTGTGAGGTGATGCTTATGTTGATGTTTAGGTGTTTTTGTTTTGCTTTAGTTTTGTTTTAAGTTTCCTTCAATGTTTTATTGTGATGTTTAGTCGAGTTGTAACATAAAGCATTTTATTTTGTAATATTGAAGTGTTTTGATTAATTAATATTTTGGTACCATAACTTATGCATGCCTAAGTATTAAATTATATGTTCATGCATACATAATCTTTACGCATGCAAACATGCATACGTAAAATATACATGCAAACATGCATATATGTAAGACATAATATATATATATATATATAAAAAATTTACTAACACAAATAATATTCATGAAGTGTTAATAAAAAAATGTAAAATTTTCTTAAGATATTAACTCGTCTAACCTTTCATTTTTAGGGTTGTCACAGACATGGACTAAAATATGGTCAAGTTATATGCAGTATAGTGGACTCAGTGACTATCTCAGAAAAGAGAAAACTTGTATGATGTAGTTGGTCCATTTCTTTTTATTAAAAAACAACATAAGGTTTACAAGTATTTGTATTATATATTGATGAAATCATCATCTCCTGAAAATATTAATAGGAGTTCATATTATTAAAGAAAAGTTTGTATGGATAAACTCAATCTCTAAGTACGTTATATGTTGCCATCACCTGACATAGCAAGTGACCCTTATCATCTTCTATCAAAGAAATAAAAATCACTGATCAAGAAGTATCATTGTTAATTGCAAGTGATGCATTAATGCTTATTTCCAATTATTCACTAGCTACTCACAAAATATAGCTCGTGTCTTTGAGAAGACACTGGAATGGAGTAAAAAACATGTTGATGCCTTAAAGGTATGAAGTATATAAATTTATATTTACTAACCTATCAAAACAAATTTAGTTAGTCTTGCATAAGCATGTAATGTCACAATACGTAATTACAAATCTTGTGGTATATGTTTACATTTGAATGAATAGAAGGCTATATGAATATCGTACGACATTACCAACATAAAATACTTATGCATCAAGTGAACAAGTGAAAATCATTAACTACAATGTTTTGAGCAACTTTCATAGAAATTGACATCCATCACTTGAAGGGTATGTAAATAGAGGGTATTATATATGTTGTACTCTTTTCACTTCTTTAAGTTTTGTTGTGTTTGATTTTTTTAGGGCTGTTTGATTACGCTGACTGAATAAGAGCTGACTGAGTCAGAAGCTGACCCAGTAAGAAGTTCTGACTGAGTCTGCATCTGACTAAAACTTGACTGTTTGATTTAGTATCTGACTGACTCTGATAACTGAAACTTGCCTTTGTATTTTAACTAGTTTTGTGTAATCAATAGAAACAAAGCACACACACCACCACACACACACACAATCACAGTTGAATCATTGAACCACCACCGATCGATCTACTCAATTCGAACAAACAAAACAGTAAATCAGTACGGCTGCCATTTGTCGACGGAGTGGCTCGGCGGTGGTGGAGCTAGGGTTTCGAGGCGGTGGCTGATGGGGCGTGACAAAGGGAGGAAACCGGCGGGGGGAGGGCGGCGATTGGGGCACGACGGAGGGAGGAAACCAGCGGGTGGAGGGCGGCGAATGGGGCACGACGAAGGGAGGAAGCCGACGAGGGGGGGGCGGCAGATGGGGCGTGACAGAGGGAGGATCTGGCGGGGGGAGGGCGGCGGATGGGAGGCGACCGATGGGAGGGCTGGGAGACCCGGTCAGCCTTGTCAAGATTTCGGACTCGGTCAGATGATATTTCCGGGTCAGAAGACCCGGTCAGCAACAACAAACGCACTGACTGGTTGATCGGGTCAGCCAGTCAGTGGTCAGACCTGTGGTCAAACGAATCAAACAGGGCCTTAGTAAGGTTGGTAATAAGGCAATATAGCTTATCATACAGATGTGTCAAGGGGAGATAATTAGTGTCGCACTTTTTTTTTAGCCATAGTTTTGTTCCACTAGGTTTTCATAGCAAAGTTTTTAACAAGTTAGCATTCTAAATGTATGAAGTTCATAACTAAAGGGGAGTGTTATAAATATATAGAGTGAATTATTATTTCTCTCACTTTGGTTTGATATCATTTTCATATATATATATATATATATATATATATATATATATATATATATATATATATATATATATATATATATATATATATATATATATATATATATATATGCGTGCGTGCGTGCGGGCGGGCGTTCGTGCGTGCGTGCGTGCGTGCGTGCGTGCGTGTGTGCGTGCGTGCATGTGTGTGTGGGGGGGTGTGGCATCTGACTCCTTAAGGTTTCAAAAAGATTATCGTTTTCATCTAAAAATATTAACTCCTTTAGTTTAAAATGTTAAACATGTAAATTAACAAAATTACCTTTAAAATATAAAAACAAAAACCCTCAATTACATAACTGCAACTCGAGTGGAACTAAATCACAAAATAGGAAGAGATTACTAGAAGCGATGGTCTTCATTATGCAATTCCTTTGCAATGAGTTTCCCACCATTAGGACAAACCAGCTTCATCATGTTCCCCAACTGATGAAACCGATAATCTCGTGATTTGGTCGATGATGAAAGTTTCGAAGATGATAACATGAAAGGTCTAATGTAAGTTTTGTGAATAAAACAATAATACATGAATGAAGTTTAAATAATAATACGTAAACATAAATTTGGATCTTGTTTTTATATAGAAAATTATATAATTACCCTTTAAATGATTGGATGTTTAGCGTTTGAAATAAACAAAATTAATATATTTGGATGAAAATAAACAATTTTTTAAAACCTTGGGGGCCAGATGTCAAAAAAAATCTCATGAGGGCGAATGTGAACAAACCATAGGAAGAAAATCGACAATTCACTCTAAATATATATTATTATGATTATCAACACCTAAAATAAATTTGGATTGTTTAACAAGTTTTCCACTCCGATATATATATTACTAGTTTAGTATCCGATTTATTACACGGGTTGAATAAATTATTAATTGAATAGGCTTTTTTTTACCTGTAATATATTGAATAGTTAGGAATGAAAATTTATGAATTATAAAACGATATTTTGAGATAAGACATGATTAAAATTACTTACAAGTAAAAATTTTAAGTAATAAAACGACGATATTATTTTTTAAACTTTTGTTTTCAATTTTTTTTTCTAAAATTAGTTATTTTTTAAATCATTTTGTGTTAAAACAATTTAACAAAAATATCATCTTTAAAATTTCATTTTATAAATTTGAAATTTAATTACTTTCGTGTTATAAAAATTTCAATTTTGTAAAAACATAGGTCTTAAGTTTCCGTATTTAAAAAAGTTTGATGTTTCATAAGAATATCTTATTTTATATAAAGTAAATTTTAGAAATTGCATTTATATAAAGATCTTTTTTAGTTTATTAAAAATAATAATAAAAAATTACATAATCTCATCAGTAATTAAGATAGTTATTTAATAGGAGATAGAAGCGAGAAAATAAGATTTAGAATGTCTACAATTGTGTCATGTGTCAAACAAAAACCTTTTTTTATTAGTATTTATATATAGATTTATAATAGATTATAGATTTATAGATTGTATTCTATTATATAAGAGATCTAATCAATAATTACACATCTCATTTCTGTATTTATATCTCTTATCATATAGTTGTGATATTATGCTAGTTTTACAACACTGGACATATTTTCAGCAAAGTGTAAACAAGATAAATGAAATTCTGGGTGTCACAGCCGTTTAAAGTAAACTCAATCCCACATTTCATATTTAGGTTCATTTCGTGTCAAAAATTCAACCCCCGACTTTAATCATCCCGCATACGAAGATTCAAGAAACAATCTTGATTATTCTCGAGTTTCCGTCATCAATGTAACTGATGCACTTGCTCCTCTGAGACATTACCATTATTATCATTGGTTTTGTGTTGGGGGAGCTTAATTTAGAGGTGAAGAAAAAGATCTATCGTTTTATGTAAATTTTTTTTATTAACTTTTTACTTTTGAAATATACATATGATGTATGAGCATTTGGTCTAGTGGTAACCAGGTGTGTAAAATGATATAATTGAGTGAGGGTTGATTCCCACGGTGGATAATACCGTAATATTAAGGATAGTGTATATTGTTATTAAATACATATATATCTAATGCCCTTGCTACTATGTGATATCACCATTATTCTTATTGCCTTCGCATTCTGTTTGTTTGCGTTTGTTTGGGAGCTATCATAATTGCATCAGACAATGAAGTTCCATGAATGGTACCAAATATTGATACAATGCAGTTGTTACATTGCTAGTAGGGGGACTGTATGCAACTCATGAAAATATGTCACAACACAAGGTGAAGCATTAGTCTCACCGTTTGTACCCAACTCCAGCATACTATTGCATGACAAAGTTACGTTCGATCATGCATTTTGTTTGGGCAATGCATGAGCTGTAGTAATATATTTGGTCCCGACAAGAAGCTTAACGTTTAGCCAGACACTTGAAACGAGACATCACTGATCATATTCGTGTTTGTTACTGTATATAGTTTAACCAAACTGTGTTGTTGAGTTGAGGTATGGTAGTTTTTCTTCAATTTCATTTTTAACGTTTTTTTATCAACATATATAAAGGCTTCTTCAATTCTCATGGTCTTCGAGTAGAAGTTTTCTATTAACTTTATTTATGATTTTTCTAACAAAATATTTTTTTTACTTTTAAAGATGCATCATTTGACTTGACATACAATTTTATATAATCAATCAGTTACATACTAAAAATATCTAAATACTACCACATTTCTATTTGCATACATGGGACAATTATATATGCATCATTTTACACAACTTTCCTATTTTAGCATGTTTAGATGTAGGTTTTGTTTCTATATGTAATCTATGTATAGCCATTACATTATGACAAGGTACAATAATTTATATTAGAATGTAGACTTGTTTTGAATCAACACCCCCCCCCCCCCAAACTATACTAGAATGTATAGCCATTACATGGGACAATTATATATGCATCATTTAGAACAAACACCCCCCCCCTCAATTATAAATCAACATCCCGAGATTTCTATATACAGGTCATATAGCCCTACACGCGTTGTATAGGAGGGGTCGTATAGCCCTATATCAAGCGTATAACCCCCCCCCCCCCCTCCGCGACAGCCCCCTGAATTTTTCCTTACAGTCAGTGTCGAAGTTTGCTATACACATCGTATAGGCCTATATTTGTCCTATAGATGGTCGTATAGGACTAGGGCGTGTAGGCCTTTGACAACCATCCTTAATTTTCCTTGTTTTTAGTTTCATCAACTATATACAAGACATATAAGAGGGTGTTGATTTATAAAAAAGAGTGTCTTGATATTAGGACCCTTTGAAAAGAATTTCTAGTTTAGGTTCATAAACATCAAAATTACTTCACAAACTATAATATACCAACAAACCTACATTACTCATAAACTACATCACTATAAACTACTCTCTTTGATGTTCGAATCAAATTTTACTATAAAGATCTTTGCATCTTACCACTTGACTACATTTAAACAGGTAAACATTTACATACACGCACACTAGCAAAGATGGGTCCTACAAAATGAAATACTAAATAATAGCAAAATGAAACCAATTATTGCACACAAACTAATAAATGTGCGTAAGGTACAAACTACAAAGAGTAGAGTACTGACTGCTTGAAAGAAAACAGAAGTGATGAAGAAACTTCTTTATCTGTTTCACTGTTTGATTTGAAGGCTTTTCACCTGGGTGAAAATTGGTGTGTTGTAAGGAGGGAATGTGGTTGGGAGGGTAGGGGGTTGAGTGAACTTTTCTTTTCTAAAGAGAGGAAGACAATAAGTTAAGCTTAGATGAAGATATAAATCAAATAGCCGAATCATAACTTCAGATGGAAAACTAGAATAAATAAGTTAACCGACGATCTAAGAGACGAGATACGATTGAATTCTATAATGAATTTTCTAGCTCAATTATGATTATATACATACATGCATGCATACATGTGTATATATGTATATGTGTGTATAGATGCGTATACATGTGTGTGTATATAGGGTTGGTAAAATTTGAGTACCATAAATATCTTCAGAGCTTCGAGAACTCCTATTTTATATTTTTTAAATTTCATATTCTTTATATAGTTGCGAATGTTTATAATAAAACAAATAAACAATCAAAGTAATTTTTGATAGCTTTTTTTAATTTTAATTGTTAACTTGCACATGTATAGCTTGTGTAACCCACACCTGACTTGCATATGTCAATTAATATTATAAAAAATTGTGTTGATTAGCTTTTTTTAATTTCATGAGACGAATAAACATTATACTTCTATCATTTTCTTTATAAAACATAAAAACATGTGATTGATAAGTACTCAAATATTCAAATGATTCTAACACTGTGTATTCACATCTGGTATATGCGTATGCATGTAGAGTGACTTTCGATTAAGAACCAAAGATACGTGAAAACTATAACTATATAATTTACTTTACATTTTGCTTTAAGTGCGATATAGAAAACGGTTATGTAAAAATTCTCCCCACCATCTAATTAAATTATTGATGCACACAAGTTTTAATGCAGTTCTAACGAAACACGTCCCTATGTGTGTGTGTGTATATAACTAAAACAATCAAACTTAACCATCGTTAAAACAAATCTTTATATATTTTTTTAAATTACAGTTTGTGCTTTTACATTTTTTTATAAATAGTATATTACTTACACCCTCACCAAATAACCGAAGTAACTGAACCATTTGAAACCAAACCTAATAGTTTATCAACATCTAAAACCAAAATATCAGTTATAGACTCGGGTTTTAACCCATACTTGAACTAAACCGACCCATGATCTACCCTACATGTCATTGAATGTAAGCATAAGATCTTGTCCTTTCTTAAATTCTTGAGTCTTGACCCACCCAACACCAAGTGAAAGAAGACACAATTCCATTCCCATAACTTGTCTGTTTTGGGGTGACTATTTCCACAGCCACAACTTATAGTATTCTTTTTTATACCAACTTGACATGAGGGCAATGTAGATGTATAAAATGATATCCTTTGACCCTACACAAGATAACTTTTTATATTCACAAACTTTACATATACTGTTTATGTATGATACAAAAAAAGCATGTATGCAGGCGAGGATTTGAATGTGCAAATGACTGTACAACTAAATCCTGCATTTCAATATGAACATGCATGCATATGCAAAAGATCCTATAGTTTGACAATAGTAAAGAA
Source organism: Flaveria linearis (assembly GCA_024085815.1). Taxonomy (NCBI): domain Eukaryota; kingdom Viridiplantae; phylum Streptophyta; class Magnoliopsida; order Asterales; family Asteraceae; genus Flaveria; species Flaveria linearis. Next base: position 118,804 of record JABSNV010000206.1, read on the forward strand.
CAAAGCATGATCATATACTCATATACCATAAATATGCATGTACAGATTGATCTAGTAAAAGATGATTTTAATTGGTGATTAATATTTTGGCTCACGAGTGGGGGGAGACGAAGCAAGAACCGAGACAACAAAATGCCAATAATTTAATGGTGTCCATGCAATCTTTAAACCAAGTGGGACTAAGACATGAACCAACTACAAGGTCCACTAAATGCTCTACCCGTGGCATCACTTTCGGGATATTACAAGATATGGTTATATAATAAACATTCTGTGATGCATATATCGTCTTGTATTGAGGACATGACGTGGGTTGATAAATTGGTTAGCCGACAGCCAAGAGGGCATGCCAAAATTTGACCCTGATAAAAGTTAATGAAATAATAAAGAAGGTTCAAGACCACTAATATAAAAGATGACACCAACATGTTGATATAGATTAATCTGCTATTGAGCAACTAAAGAGTGTAAATACCTCACCATAACCGACGTATTTGATCAGATTTACTATATGTTAAACCAGGATAATGATAACAAAATACTACCATGAAATTATATAGTAAAATGTCAAGTCAAATTACTATACCTGATATAAAATGCAAACATGATCAGAGATTCTCCATCATCTGCATAAACAAATTATCAAATTTGAAACACAAAGGGAAGTAATAAAAAATTTACCTCCTATAGTTCTATACTATCTTGACAGAGTAAAATTCTGTGTTACTGAACTTGTGCATATAGTTACCCTACCCCCCCACCCTCCCTCTCCTTTACTAAATTTAAATGTATTAATAATGTAATTCTTTTGGGTTATTTGCTCTTTCACAATGATCATCATCAAAAGCTATGGTCCTGCAGTCAAATAGTTAGATAATAGCTAAAAGAATAGCAGGTGGGTAACAGCATTAAGTGTATCTATATAATTTTTTTCCAAGTTCCAACTATATGCAAGTAAAGAACTATAACTACATAAGTTGATATCTTTAAATTTCACATTCGTTCCTATAAAATTCATTAATTTATTTTTCACTTGTTTTGTAACATAGGCATCGGTGCTTAGTCACTTTCTATGTGGTTCGTGATCCTTTTCAGTCATCCCCTTTTGTTTGTTCTACTACTAATATATATTAACAGAGCCGGGGATCTTATTAGAACCAACCTCTCTATCTCTATCTCTATCTCGTGGGATAGAGGTAAGGTTTTGTCTTTATTTCACCATCCCCAAACCCTACTTCAGATAAGGATATTAATAAGTATGTTTGTTTGTTCGTTTCACCTGTTTTGTAACATCTTGAATGAAGGGTATGCTAAAAAAACTCCATTTTCATATAAATAGGATTAGACTGTCAAACTACACAAGCCCATAAAAATCTAGATGGGCCACAAGGCCCATAAAAATCTAGATGGGCCACAAGGCCCATAAACAAGAACAATAAAATTCAAACAACATTCATGTTACAATAGAAGGGAATATATATAAAGATGAAATGCTTTTATTTTTTTGCCATGTAATTATATAATTATTCTCATGTATTTATGTTTCAATTATTATATCAATTAATTTATTTCATTTAACTATAATTCAGTCAGCTAAAGCATAAATCAATAAATCATGTGATGACTAAAAAAAACTAGCTTATAAATGGTTACTTTCATTGATGTCCTGCCAAGATGGGTATTTAAAATCGTTAATTTGATTAATATTAGAAGTGAACTGATAGCCACTGACTTGACCCAAACAGTGTACATGTTAAGGATTGCACATACGATAAGCAATTAAAAAACACAAGGATTTAAAGTGGTTCATTCAATGTGACCTACATCCAGTGCATTACAACCTAGGTATTTATAAATCAGGCGCTCAAGGAATTACAAAAGAGTTACAAGTACAACGACATCGTACATAGAAACTAATGTAGGGTTAGGAACTTAATCCCCAAGTTGACCCCAATGATGCGGGTGACAACCCGTACATTGAACCTGTTATGGATTGAGATTCAATGGGATCCGGGTTGAAGATTATTAAGAGATATGAAAAATATTTAGTTTCTAAATTATCTACTATTTTATTTATAGTTATCATATCTCTTATATATTTGATTTATTTATGTTTCTCTCTAAGAAACTTAGAATCTAGTATAAATATTGGGTTTGCTTTCGTTAATTATTAGTTTTGTTGATTGAATTTAAATATAAGAACATTGTTTTTAGAACCTTTTGGTTCGATTTATCGTCTTTGATTAACTATTGTTCTTGAGCCATTTGATCGCTCCGATTCTGCATCACCCAACCCGTGTAGCGCCCATTAGGGCCGGCTGCCCCCTTCTAAGAGCCTACACTGCCCAACAATACATGTGAGAATTAATTGGATCAAGAACAGCCAAATCACAAATCAAACGAGTTTTTTTTAAAGGACAACCCTCACCTCTTTTTTGGTTTATTAAATCAAAGAAAAACTCATACTAAATACAATGATCCTATTCCTACCAAAACCTGAGAAATACTTCTCCTAACTAAAATAGATTCCTATCTATAGAAACAAATCAAGCGTTTAATATTAGTCCAAAAGTAATAACAAAGTAAAGTCAACCTAGGCAACTGAGACTTGAGCACCAAGGCCCTTGATACTAACCGGAATCAAACAACAATCACTGCCTTATTCCACCATAATAGAAATCATTCATGTTATGCTTTTTCCATCCACGGCCGATAAGTGGCCTGTGAACAATCAGTGAGCTAATTAGTTAATCACAAGCATTTTTGGTATAATGAATCCCCAAACCTAGAACCTTTGATTATCTCAACACATGCTTGAGAGCTTGCATGTGAGTAGTTCATAGTGCTTCCATGAATTGGCTGGCCACACCCACTTCATAACTTATGTTGGGTCGAGTGTGTGTCACGTAATGAAGCCATCTAATTATCCTTCGATATTCATTGAGTGTTTACCCATTCACTTTAATCTTCTTTGTTAGTCGTACCCTGAGTTTCAATAAAAATTAGTAAAGTTACGATCCCACGTATTTGCAACTTTCAGTACTTTATACTTTAGTCGCGTAGCCTTTTCTGTTTGAACATGATTCTTTCTTTGATTTGCATCATTACAATTCCTAAGTAACATGAGAGAATTCCTACATTACTCATCTTAATGTTTATCATCATTTGGCTCTTGACGTTGTCGATTTCTTTCAAGCTTGACCCGATGACTATATACTGTGTATTCAAGAACACTACAATGGAACCCAGTTTGTGACCAACAAAGAAGATTAAAGGGATAATTTTGAAAGGAGTAATCCGGGAATTCTCTCATATTACTTAGCAACTAAGGTAGAGCATCTGAAGCAGAAACCTTAATCAAACAAAAGGGATATGAGATTAAGGTATTGAAATCCGCAAATATATGGGAGTGCAATGCTAGAAAATTCCCAATGAAACCCATGGTTGCGAATAACAAAAGAAGATAATAGTAAACGGGTAAACACTATTGAATATCAAAGAATGATTGATTGTCTTCAGTACTTGATACACATCCGCTCCAACACCAGTTATGTCAGGGGTGTGGCCAGCCAATTCATAGAAGCCCCAGGATCAACTCACATGCAAACTATCAAACATATGTTAAGCTACAACAAAGGTATCATGGATTTTGGGATTCGTTGTACCAAAAATGATTGTAATCAACTAATTAGCTATAGTAATAAATCGCATACAAACAAACAAACATACCCAGTGTATCCCGCTGAAGAGCAGGGTCTGGGAGGGGTATATGGTGGCAAGTCTTTCCTCTATCTTGAAAGATAGAGAGACCGCTTCCGAAGAGACCCCCGACTCGATAACAAAGGCAATAACAATAACAATCATAATACAAAGCATACAAGACAAAGGTAGATATGACATGAAGAATTAGATAATGCGCACATTAAAAAAACGGCATGTAACACCCAAAAAGGGTAGATGATGAAAACTACACCTAACGTGTGGGGTCCGGCCATATGTCATCGTATACCATTCCCTCCCACAAAAGCCACTAAAAGTCCTTAATTTTAATTCTACGCCTCCACTCACTCCTATCCTCGATCATGTGCTCAGAAAGATGCAAGTCTATCATATCCCTCCTAATAACCTCGTCCCAAGTCAACCTAGGTCTACCTCTACTCCTCCTACCCTCTAAGCTGATTTTCTCTACTGCTCGGACAGGTGCTGCCATCGTTCTCCTCTTCACGTGCCCAAACCATCTTAATCTTCCCTCTCTTATTTTTTCTGTGATACAAGCCACCTCTAGCCTCTGGCGAAAGACTTCGTTTCTTATCCGATCCAATCTTGTGTGTCCACACATCCACCTCAGCATTCGCATTTCTGCGACCTCTATTTGTCTCTCGTGCGATTTCTTTATGGCCCAACAGTCTGTGCCGTATAACATAGTAATAAATCGCATGCCACTAATAATTCACATGCCACTGATTAGGTTAACGAAAGAAGAAAACAGAAATGATTTTCTATAGTGGGAGTGGCTCGAATGCTTGGTGTAACCAAAGATAAATTTTAGTTGCATTATCCTCTTATGACGTCGACTTTATACCTGCAACAACTGTTGCATGCCAAGCATAAAGTTACTTGTGGATATAATCAACAATCGGTTTAATGAAAAAACCCAAAGATTCACTTACTAGCAAGCACATTGATACACAATATCATTTTATTCAAGAATGTGTGCGGAAGAACTTGGTCAATATCCTAACTAAAACTTTGCCAAGAGTCGCATTTATTAATAGGAGAGAAATTATGGGGATTGAAGACTTAACAAATTTGAATGTTAGAATCAAAGGTGTGAATGTTGATTGATTCCACATAAGAGCCTAAATAAAACTTTGCCAAGAGTCACGTTCATTAATATGAGAGAAATTATAAGGATTGAAGACTTAACAAACTTGAATGTCGGAATCAAAGGTGTGAATGTTGATTGATTCCACATAAGAGCCCAAGCTCTGGCGTGTTTTCTATAGTCGCCATCTTTACCCTTAAGTTGAATCTTGTTTTGGTTTGTGTATTAATTCTTTTATCATTTCTTTAGTTAGTGTTATTATTATTCTTAAAACAGGTGAAGCCTCACTATAGGTGAGCTCTCTACTCTTAAGGAATAAAGAAAAGGCTTGCCCTTACCTCTCCTAGACCCTACACATAATCAGACTATGTGTGGGATATACTAAGTATGTTTGTTTGCCTATTATTATTTTCTTAGTTAGGAATTTATTTTAAGTAGTCCCTATGTTTTTTTTAATAAAATATAGGGGATAGGTTCATTGTATTTTTACGAATCCTTTGGTTTAGTAAACCCAAAAGAGTTGAGTGTTGTCCCCCTAAAAATCTTATTATTCTATTTAGTATTTTCTTTGTGTCTGTTATTATTATATTTTTTTTAAACAATTGTTTCTAAAAATTTTATGTGTTAGAATTATTATCTTAGTTAATAAAGGATATTATTAACATGAACTAGGATAAGAGTGCAAACTTTAGATCAAACTGCAATAATTGTCTTTATATGAGCCTATCAAGTTCAAAAGATGGGTAATTCTTCGGTTTTTATGATTAAAGAGTCTCATATGAATCAGATATAAACCACCTTAACAAACTAAGACATATGAATCAGATATAAACCACCTTAACAAACTAAGACAATATTCTCTAAAGATAAAATGATGGCTAATGTCTCTGGATTTAACACCAACGTCTAAAAAACATTATCCCAAAGTATTTATCGGCATAGATGCAATCTTTTGAATTTAGCACTTACCAATGAATATGGTTTTCGAGCTGAGATACTTTACTAACGGTGAGCTAGAATGCACATCAGTAGTGTAACTTCATCCAATCATTGTTCGTTTCCTGCCTCGTAGCCTCACTGTGACAAGTTAAGACGTTCATGCACAATCATATAAGCAATCAAGCCTAATAATCTTAACCAAAATTAATGGAAGGATTAAGTCTACACTGATTTTGTATAGGGGTGCAATAATTTAGATATAGAAAATGGTTGAGTGGGATATGGGCCAAAATGGATTATGTTTAGGGATAACACTTTCTCTTTTACTTTTAAAAATTTAGTATACAACTAATGTGTTAAATAAGATTATAAGAAAAATATGATTAAACAAAACAAACATAACTAGTAACATCCTACACATAGCAAAAGTATTATAAAACTTTTACTATTATAAATAAGAGGCCGTGTGCATTAAAAATACATTGTTGGTGAGATAAAGATCATGTAAATCAACTCGTTGATATGTAAATATCCTCACTAAAAACAAGTTATAGAAATCAAGTACATCCAAGATAATGCACCAAAAAGTTATTACTAAGCAAATAGATCATTTGGACTGAAGGAACCCAGAAAGGAATTACTGCATTTCTTTTTGTAAAACAGGTGGTGCTACAAGAATAGAGGTAAATAAATCATTTGACCAGAACAGAGGGTATAAGTTTATACCTTGACCAAGTTTGTTAAATGTGGATGACCATTGCTTTGAAGACTTCCTATATGCTACAAGTATCTTATCCATCTGTTCAAAAATACCATATCAAGGTTATGTGTCGATTAATATTCTTTGCACATTAAGGTTTGTTCTAGTATTTGAGGGGTGTTCGGATGTGCATATTGAAAGTAATATTTTGTGATTAGCAAAAAATTAGATTATCCTAATATTAGTGCGTGATGTTTAGATTAGAGCAAGAGAGGTTGGTAATTATACATATATCTTAGTAATTAGTGTTCTTACAAGAACTTCTTACATGTTTTTTCTAAAGAATCAGGAAGTCATAATCACACCATAAAAAAACTTTCGTTCGGCTTACCACGTTTCCACAAGAAGAATGCATTGACAGCAAGGCTCGTTCAAGCACATATAAATCAACAGCTTTATCTTCTGGAAGGGTTGATACAAAGCTCAATCCAAAATCAATTAATAACTGAAAATATAAAGCAGAAGAGATATACACTAAGAAAAAGAGTCTTTAGTGTACTTACATAGTCCAACACACGTAATTTTCCAATTAGATAAAATTTTATAAAATGTAAAGGAAGACTGAATACAGATGAAGTACCAGCTGATTGCTGCCACTACGCCATAGCATATTTGATGTGGTCAAATCTCCATGAATGACCCCACCATCATGTAATTTCCCAATTGTATCCCCAATTTATAAGGTGATATCATCCATCTTTTCTTCAACAACTCCTTGAAATCCAAATCCAAGGAATATATATTTGATAGAAGAACCTTCAACATACTCAAAAGTTAGTGTGTGTGATATAGAGTCTACTGCATAAAGCACGGGAGTAGAAACTCCAAGCCGTCTAGCCTTTGTCATACACCTAGCCTCCTATAAATCATGAAAAAAAGGAACTATAACTATACTGTGATGTTTTACAACATTAAAATCAGAAGGGCTAGTAGCAGTTGTCAATCTGAGCAACAAACCGCATTTAATCGCTTCAGTGTGAGCCTTGAATCTAAAGTCAGATGCCTGTACTTCTTTGAGAACCGTTCCTTAACAACGGACTTCCTTCCAGCAAACTAGCAAAGGTTGACTCAAAAACTCTCTGAGAAACATCAATCCAATATCATCTACAACATACAAGCCTCTCAACTTTTTCATAAACAGGTCCATTTAGTTACTCCAATTGCATAGATTGGAATAAAAATCAAATCTTTTTCGGTTAAGAATGACAAATTTTGAGCTTCAAAATTCAACATCAAATCTGAAATTTCATGCTCCCGAACACAATAAAGCATGAAAACAAATTAACTCAAAGCTTCAGCGCCCTGCTTTATCAGAACCAAAGCGGCATTTTCTCCCTTAGCTTCAGCATCCATATGTGTATAATTTGCTACCACTTAAAAACTTTCCTTGCAGTTTATGCTGTCCAAAATTCACGAAGATACACATTAAAAAAATATATTATCATATCTAAAAAAGGTTGCTTCATTAGGTTCACTATAAGCAGCTACAAATCCTGATCTAATATGAAGTTATGTGGACTGTAATCCTGTAGTATCACTACAATTCGGTTTGCGCTACAAATTTCATCAAACTTATAACTTCACGTGCTCTTTGTACATGTGGAAATCATGGTGAAATTAGTCGCAGTTCGAGTTAGCTAGAGTTTCCTCGTGGACATTTCGTCGAGCATGTGGTGTGCATTACAGTTTTGAATACTGTAAACCAATACAAAGACTAAAGTCGAAAACCCATATGGCCATATATATAATCTCATGAATACTCTATCTAACTGGTGCTTATGATTCAACAATCATATTGAATTAATGAACCCTAGAATAGTAGTTGAGGGAGAAAAATCAACTTACAGGTGGTGTTGCAGAAACGGTCACGACGGCGGGTTCATGAATCATGAGGTTCTAGTGTTAAATTTCCTTATTTGAGTTTTAAAATATACTTGGAAATTGAACTTGCGTGATCGGTGTGTTTGTAAATTTTGTTACGTATGTTGCAATGGTGATATTAATGTAGTTAATTACATAAGAAAAACGTATGAAATTGCGACGACTCGGTATAGGTAGAAAAGAGTATTATGCCTAGTACATTGTAATATAAACAGAACTTCACATTGAAACGGCAAAATCGCTCAAGGAAAAAACAGTATAAAAAATAAAAGAAAAAAAAATAACTACGAACTTCGTTACGTGTGTCATGCATGTGACATTAACGTGGGTACGTAAATAAAATAGTGTATAAAATTATGACGGTTAAATATAGGTAAGAAAAAGTATCATGTTGATCACGTTGCGACGTAAACAAAGTCTAATATTGAACTAAAAATCACTCAAGAAAAAAAAGTAAAAACAAATATAAAAGGGTAAAAGGAAAAAAAATGAAAAAAAATACCAAAGAAACAAAAGTTGTGGCATAAGAGATTTAAACCTATGATAATAGTTGAAAAATCCCACCATCAAACCACCTTAGTTGAAATTTTTGAACATCATTGACATCATGCGCCAAGATTTTACCGCAGGATAACAGTTGTTTAGAAAGAGATTTGAACTCAAGATAATATTTGAACCCAAGATACGCTAATGTTATAATATATACAGGTGTTTCTACCCATGTTAAGACATGTGGTGTTATATCATTGGCATCATATATAGGCGCTCGACCATATTATATCGACGTTACCGCTCATGTTGAAAGGGACATTTTGAGAAAAATTAAAATAAATGTTGGTTAAAGAGGTATTTGCTGATATTTTTTTCAAAGCTTATAGGGTTATGATACTAATGATATGATCCAAAATATCCAATTTACTCAAATGAAAACCACCAATGACGGGGAGCCATCTCATTTTTTAACTAATTCATAAAAAATACCGAAATAGTATGGGAATAGTCCTTATCAGTAAAAACAACCCAAACAACCAAATTAGTCTACCGTTGGTTCAGGTAGCAGTCGTTGAAATCGGAAGCCGAAATGTGGTTGTCGAGGCACCCGCTACAGCGTTGCTAAGGTACCCAATCAAGCCGATTGGTTTCAGCATAGGTGTCCTAAGCATCCTTATAACAACTATTTTAATGGGTCATAACCTAAATATATAGAGGGTCATTTGATTACCTTTTAAAATATTCTTATAAATGAAATTTCTTAAAACATCTTTTAAACTAAAGTTTACTTTATTTTGTTTTGTTTGCATTACACCTATGTCGTTACACAAAATGTCTCTCTGACATAGGTGATCGACCTTAAATTACCAGGGTTGGTGCCCGCTCAAAACACGGATGGAAGCACTCAAAACACGGGCAACCAACCTCAAAACACAGTCGGGAGCGCTCAAACAAAGGCGGCAACCTCAAAACATGGGTGCTCATGACATGAACCACAAAATAATATATGAAAGGGCTGGCATTAGAAAACATCTAGGTGTTCCCCTTCTTGTTTGGAAGCATGGTTGAAAAGTCTTGAATGCCAATACGGCCGGTCAAACTCAAAACATGATCGCCCACACCCATGTTTAGAGGAGTTTTTATGGAATGAAAACATTGTGAATATTTCAAGATAATACTCTACTCAAACAATTTTTTTAGAAAATTTCCACATAAAATTACCAATGTCAACTATAACATGCTAGGCTCGCGAAAAGATGACATGTCTATAGAGGTTCGCAAACAATAAATGACTAGTTTAATTATAGCATGATAGAAAAGAATGAAGTGTCACACCCTCAATTTCCACAAACGGGGTTTTTTACCGTTAGGCGTGTGACATACCAGGATCTCAGACACAGTTATATCAAACGACACTATATGAGTTTAAAAATAAACGTTGACTTAAATCAGAGTACATGAAAGATATGAATAACAGTGCGGAAGCAAATAACGAAATATAAACAATACTGAAAGTCTGAAATGTTAAATCAAAACAATGTCTAATGCAATATAAATGGATCTGATGAATGCATGTCCTGAGTGCGTTCCTTAATCGTGCATCATGAGATTAAGCGTTCCTGTTACCTGAGAAAACATGCTAAAGTGTGTCAACATAAAGTTGGTGAGTTCACAGGTTTTATCATAGATAAAAATGTTTGTAACTGTTCGACTGTTTGTAATTGTTTGACTGTTTGTAACTGTTCGACTGTTCGAATGGTATAGTAATTAAAGCATATCGATAGGTAGCTAGCCTATAATCATGTTACTTAGCGTTTCGAACCGAAGCTGACTGTTTGTACGTCCAATATGTTTGTTGTTTACCCGTCACGTCTCGCAAGACAGTGACAAATGTTAGGTCAATAATGCACCCGTTTGACCTCCAATCAAGCTAGCGCGACTAGCCCGGGCGGGGTTTGTCAGACCCAGTAGTACTACTCAGAATTACCTCGCTAATCCCATTACTAACGGTTCGAGAATGTTGGGACTATTTGTATGTTTGCACTAACGTAACAGGCGATATCAATAATACTAAAACCATTCATAAAATATGTTTGCATGTTTTCTTCCCCAAAAGGAAAGAAAGTAAAATAGGGGCCGTGAAACTCACCTTGATTACACAGCAAGGAAATAATGTTCGTACAACGATTAGGGTTTCGGTTAACCTGAATTTCATTTAATAGGAATATAATTAATGTTAGTTATTATTTACGAGTTTATGGTTAATAATATGATTAACGTTCGAATATGGATTAGGGTTTTGATAGAATTATGAGTTTTGTTTAAGTAATTAAACTTATAAAATAAATTCATATTTTTAATCCATTTAACGAATTATTAAGTGTTTTAGAAATGAATTTTGATGTAATGATGGTGTTCAACATGCAATTAAGTCCGTATGATTAACGAAGAATAATTACAAAAATATTATTCTAAACCGTTCGTTTAAAGTATATTTTATAAAATAAATCATATTTGTAAATAATTTGATAAAACTTTAATATAATCCAGAAAATTATTTGATGCTTAAAAATATAAACAAGATTTATAAAAATTATTTTTATAATTTTTATAATTTTTCTGAAATTTTTAAAAGCTTAAAAGGCCTCAAAAAAAATAAATGAGGTTGCCCGGGTTCGAACACGGGACCTCTCGGATTGCAAATGGACAGGGAACCGGTGAACCAAGGCCGCAGCCGCAATAGTACACGGTTCCTTTTAATTTTAAACACACCCGAAAAGTTTTCCCCCAAATCAATAACCCTAAATTCGATTTTGAATCAAATTGAACATCAAATCGATGTTATTAACCAGATTAATGTTGGGGCTTAGTTTCCCCATGATGAACCGAATGTATAGGTGTGTTAATTACCTGATTCAAAGTTAAATTGATGATGAACACTCGATGAACAATCGCGACAGAGTTTGAATTCAATTCGTGTGCAAATGTTAATGAAAATCAAATTAACTTCGTGTGTAGCTTCGTGTGATGTTCTAGTTGTAAAGCCCTCTGTTAATTGCTAGTTACAAAGGCCGGAGAATGGTGTTCTAGTAGGTTGCAGGTCGCGGGTAATGGTGGTGTTCGAATGGGGTGTTAGTGCATGTTTTACACGAAATTGAGTTCAGTGGAACATTATAATCGATTTAACTTTCGTTTGTGCGCCATTAATTTGATTTTAATTTTGATCAGTGGGCGATCGTGGCCGGTTCTTTTGGCCGAAAGTGAGGTGAGTGGTTTAGTGGCTAATCGCACTTGAATTTTCAAATGGAAGTGGGGTATAGTTCGAACCCCGCATGCGATAATGTCAGGATGGTTGATTCGGTCAAAGGCCAAGTGGTTTTGGGTGTAATGGCTCGCCGGAGGGACAGCCGGAATAGTGGCCGGAGGGGAGGAGAAAGGGGTCGACGGTGGGGTGTTGTGTTTTTTAAAAAAATTACACATTTGGTCCCTGATGTTTGAAGTGTTTATTATTTCATGTTGAAACTTCATAAAACAAGTTTCAATCTTTACACTTTTAACCCAAACTTTTTAGGGTTTAGGTTTTTAATAAATTTTATTATTATTGTTAATTATTATTATATTATTATTATATTATTATTATTATTATTATTATTATTGTTGTTGTTGTTGTTGTTGTTGTTGTTGTTATTATTATTATTATTATAATGGTTGAAATTAACGTTAACGTATTAAACTCTTTTATTTATAAAATTAACTTTTATTTACCGAAAAATACGAGATGTTACAGTCTCCCCTACTTTAGGAAATTTCGTCCCGAAATTTGTTCACGAGGAGGCTAAAACGAAAAGATGAGGATACTTGGATTTCATTTGATCCTCACGTTCCCAGGTGAACCCTAGTCCACGTTTTGAGTTCCATCGGACTTTGACAATAGGGATACGACTGTGTTTGAGTGTCTTGACCTCTCGGTCCATAATTTCCACTGGTTCCTCGATGAAACGTAGTTGTTCGTCAACATGTACCTCGTCTAACGGAATGACGAGAGTCTCATCAGCAAGGCATTTCCTCAGGTTTGAAACATGGAATACATCATGTACTCCACTGAGTTCTTCAGGTAGGTTCAACTGATAGGCTACGGGGCCAACTCGTTTGACAATCTCAAACGGTCCCACGTACCTAGGGTTAGTTTTCCACGTTTCCCAAAACGAATCACGCCCTTCCAAGGTGACACTTTCAACAGTACTTTGTCACCAATCTGAAACTCCAATGGTTTACGACGTTTGTCGGCGTAACTCTTTTGTCGGTCACGTGCTGCTGCCATACGGTTACGGATCTACACGATCTTCTCAGTCGTCTCGTGCACAAGTTCAGGACCGGTAAGTTGACTTTCTCCAACTTCCGCCCAGCAAATAGGTGACCGGCACTTACGCCCATACAGTGCCTCAAATGGAGCAGCTTTGATCGACGTGTGATAGCTATTATTGTATGAAAACTCAACTAACGGTAAGTGAGTTTCCCAACTGCCGCCAAAATCAATCACACAAGCGCGTAACATGTCTTCCAAAGTCTGGATCGTACGCTCACTCTGGCCGTCGGTCTGTGGATGATATGCCGTACTCATATCTAACCGCGTTCCCAATGATCGTTGTAGGGATTGCCAGAAGTGTGAAGTGAATCGAGCGTCACGATCAGAGATAATGGAAATTGGCACACCGTTGCAGAGAGACTATTCCCTTAGATAGATACGTGTCAACTTTCCATTCGGTCAGTCTCCCGGATTGCCAGGAAATGTGCGGATTTCTTCAAACGATCTACAATCACCCAAATGGTATCGCATCCGTTGGGTGTCCGAGGAAGTTTTGTGATGAAATCCATTGATATCTGTTCCCACTTCCATACTAGAATTTCCGGTTGTTGGAGCAAACCAGATGGTCTTTGATATTCTTCCTTAACCTTAGAACAGGTTAAACATATGCTTACATAAGTGGCAATACCAGCTTTCATGTTTGGCCACCAGTATAGGGTCTTCAAATCCTGATACATCTTATCCGAACCAGGATGAATAGAATATCATGACTTGTGTGCTTCATCCATTATCAGTTCTCGTAGGTCTCCATAAAAAGGAACCCATATTCGTCCCATGAAGTAACGAATTCCGTCAGGTTTGACCTCTAATTGTTTCTCCATGCCTCGCAGTTACTCGGCTTTCAGATTCTCCGTCTTCAAAGCCTCAGATTGAGCAACTTTGATTTGCACTGGTAAGTCAGAGTGGATAGTCATTTGCAATGCACGCACCCGACGAGGCTTTAGGGTTTCCTTACGACTAAGGGCATTGGCTACCACATTGGCCTTGCCTGGATGATACTTGATCGCACAGTCGTAGTCGTTCAACAACTCGACCCAATGATGTTGTCTCATGTTCAGCTCCTACTGTTCAAAGATATGCTGGAGACTCTTGTGATCGGTGTAAATGGTGCACTTGGTACCGTACAAGTAGTGTCTCCATATCTTGAGTGCAAACACAACGGCTCCCAACTCTAAGTCATGTGTCGTGTAGTTTTTCTCGTGAACTTTTAATTGACGGGATGCGTAAGCAATCACCTTCTCGCGTTGCATTAGCACACAACCGAGACCTTGAATAGAAGCACTCACAATAAACAACAAAATCATCTGTTCCCTCAGGCAGGGATAGAATTGGTGCCGTACAGAGTTTCTGCTTCAGAACTTGAAATGCGGATTCTTGTTTGTCACCCCAATTGTACGTAGTGCCTTTATGAGTTAACGCGGTGAGAGGTTGAGCAATCTTTGAAAACCCTTCGATGAATAGTCGATAATAGCCAGCCAACCCAAGAAACTGTCGTACCTCAGTCGGAGTCTTAGGTGTAGCCCAGTTCTTGATGGTTCTATTTTTGTCGGGTCAACATGTATTCCTTTCTCATTGACCACATGACCTAGAAATTGGATGTCACACCCCAACCTTGACGGCGGAATCGTCGAGGTGTGAGGGATAAGATTGTTCACAGCCACATAACGCTATGTTTAAATGTAAATATTCAAATTAATAGTTTCAACAGGAATTACAACATAAGTCTCAATCATGAAATACATTCAAGCAAATATCAAACATAACATAACATTTCATTTATTTAACTAGGTCCACATCCTAGTTTTATTGCAAGCTTCAAAAGACCCCTTTAAACTTGGGGGTTACCTGAAACATGATAAAAATAAAAGGTCAACTAAAAATAGTTGGTGAGTTTCCAAGGTTTTCATACATAATATGAAAAGATTATAAGTAGCAATTCATGTCATAGGTTATAAGCTAGTAAGGTTATAGAACACATATCTTTACAATCAAACCTCGACTTGATTACAAGTATATAAGATTGGCTAAGTGTATTTGGTTCCCTAGTGCACAAGCATACGGCTCCTAGGAGTCGGCAATACATCGACTTTAGCACCAAATAGGCTTGTCAGGCCCAAAGATCTAAGACGTCGCCAGGCTAGCAATAGTTAATGATTGTAACAAACTATGTATCACATATAATCACTTACAACATACAAATAACCATGACAAGATATAAAGATGAATTGCAAGTTCTTTACAAGTCTCAAACGTTTATAAGTGTGTAATATATAAGTATCATGTTTCACCCCAAAATGGTGTGAAATAAGTAAAAGGGGCAAGGAAAACTCACTTGAAATATATAAGATGATGATAAGATTTAAACGAGGCTCCAACTATTTCTTTTACGAGTTACCTAAACGTATTGATTCCAAGATTAAGTTTAATAATAAGATTAATAGTTAGACATGAACTAGGGCTTCAATTGGGATTTGGGGGGTTTAAATAATTAAATAAAATAATGGATCGTTTACGTTTTGGGTTAATAAAGATATTATAAATCAATTAAGTCCAAAAATAATTAAAAATATCTCAACAATTTAAGTTAATAAAAATTAAGTTTGAACGAAATAATTAATTTAATAATTAATTATTTGATAAAGAGAATTAATTATATACTTATTTAAATGACTTTAAAATTATTTAAACTTATTTTATAAAGTTTTGAGCTTTTAGAATATTTCATCATAAAAGTTTTATAATACAAAACCTTAAAAATCAAATAAAGAGAATATGTTTTATAAATTTTAAGAAGTTAAATAAAGTTAGCGAATAACTTTATTAACTAATGATGATATATTAGATGAATAATTAGTCATTAAACATATGATTTTATAAGGTTTTAAATAATCTAAATTTGAACCATGATATATTTATCATTAAATTACATAAAAGAATTTATAATGTTTTAAAAATAAATCTCCATTTATAATATCGTGATTTAAACTTTAAAAATTAAAGGAATTAATCTGAATATATTATTTGAACAAATAATGATTTAATACGTTAAACAATGTTTAAAACCTATTTTATATGAAAATGATTTAATTAAACAAAATAAATAACTAAATAAATAAAGAAATTTTAAAATAAATTCCAGCAAATAATTAGATGATTTCAAAAATTATTGGTAGTTTATAAAAGGAATTTTATAATTTTTCTGATTTTTTATCATTTATTAAAGGCTAAAACGCCTAAAAAAATGAATGAGGGAGCCGGGCTCGAACCCAAGACCTCCGACTTGTGATTGCATGTGTGTTACCAGTGAGCTAAGGGCCTCAGCCGCATTAGGACATGGCTCGAATTTATTATAAACCCGTTTAAAGAAATCCCCAAATTACATAAACCCTAGAAACGAATAACCCGAAATTGAACATTGATTCGGGAGTTTCAACTCGATTAACCTTAGGGCTTATGATCCCCAAGTGAAATCGAGTTGAATAATGTATTGTACTTACATGATTAGGATCGAATTGAGAGGGATGAGTTGAAGAACAGATCGTGACTGTTCTGAGATCGGTTCGATACCCAAACATTGTTGTTTATCAAATTCATTTCTTGTGTAGTTTCAGTGGGTTATGATCCTCGAAAGCCCTCAACCAATTGTTCTCAACAACTTGCAGAAGGTGTAGTTCGGGTGGTTGCAGGTCCGCGACCGAGGATGGAATCGAGCGGGTGTTTGTGCGTGTTTCAAGTGAAATTGAAAACTAGGATAGATTAGACAAAAATATATGATAGTATATGTACGATTAATTTGATTAATTTAGTGTGTAGTGCGATTTAGAATCTGTAAAAGGGGCCGGCAATCGCAGGGAAGGGAACAGTTGCAGATCGCACTCAAAGATTCAAATTTTCAATTTGTTTTGGTTCGAATCCTTCACGTGGTACTGTCGGGTGTTTAATCCGGTTAAAAATCGAGTGATTTTGGCTGCTTTTGGCTTCGCCGGAGACCGCCGGTCCGTGACGGAGAAACGAGCGGGAAAGGGAAAGGGGGTTGGGTTGTAAATTCTGAAATTTCACCAATGGTCCCTGCAGTTTGACATTTATTATTTTATGTAATAAAACTTTTATTTAAGGTTTGTAAAATGTCATTAAGGCCCCTGGACTTATTTAAGTTTTTAAACATTTCAAAGTTTAAAACTTTTATAAATTATTAATATTAATAACAACATTATTATTATTATTATTGTTATTATTATTATTATTATTATTATTATTATTATTAGTTATTATTGTTATTTTACTATTTATTATTTAACAAAACTAACTCTTAGATTAACTCAAAATTACGAGATGTTACAGTCTCCCCTACTTTAAGAAATTTCGTCCCGAAATTAATCATGAGAAATAAATTTTAAGATTTATGAGGAGACTTAGATGTCATTTTGTGTTCACGAGTGTTTAAATTCAATAAGTTTGACTATGAGTCTTAAGTTTGCTAAGTTTCACCGTTTATAATCTTATATGTTCTAAAGTGTGCAAGTTATTCCTTTAAGATTTTTAATTGACAAATGTTTGTATTCCAAACAGTTCAATACGGTTAAAAAGAATTTTTGTCATGTGTGAAAACACCATACATAAGATCGATACGGGACTCGGCTTAACGAACATGAGAAATAAGTTCCGGATGTTTTTGGATGGAATTCATAAGAGCTTCTCAAGCAAATAACTTTAATGGGTTTCTAGGTGATTGTTTCTTGTTCACTCATGTCAATGAGGGTTCGAAGTGTTATTAGTGTAACGTTGATACAAGTATCGTGTTTGTCAAGATTAAAGATTAACTTTAGTATGAGGAAAATCATTATAATGGGTTTTCAGAATAAGTGTGGTTTTGAGGAAAAACATTCAGAAGATTAATAGAGGTTTTTATGAGGAGTTCACAGATGGTCCAAGAAATGACAATAATAAGAATTGCATTGATCAACGAAGATAGCGTTCACGATTGGATTAAAATTTAATAATTCAGGATATTGCTGATAAAGGCAAACACAAGTAGCTTTCCAAGTAGGGCTTGCACACGCGGTTCATCAAACCCATAAACACAGCTGAGAACATTCGTGTGGCTAGGAAGCCATGAACACAAATTTGTAATGTCTTTATTTGGCAGGAAGGTTGTTTAAGAAGCTATCATTACGCAATCAGGTTTTAATGATAACTCAAAATGAAAGTTGATAAGTAAGGAATAAATGGTTCGATGTAGCTAGACCGAGTCAAAACATGAAGATAAGGGAAAGAAATCAATTTAAGAATTTACATGCTTCAAGCTTGGAATCAAAATCATCTTAAAACAATCGGTCTCCTTTCAAGTTCAGAGATCATGCTTTGGCTTAATAGGTCAAAACACTAACATTGTTTCACCCGTCAAGTTACTACATGCTTCTCGTCACTTGATTACAACCATGGTAAGTTGAAGATCCAGAAATAAGAATAGTCATCAAGGTGTGGTTTTCACTCCTAACTTGATGGTGTATTCCCAAGATATGACCATTAACTTACCAATCAAAAAGTTCGATCCCAACTCATTGTTGAGGATCTACAGAAATAAGACGAGGTAACTCACCATTAAGGTAAGGGAAGTCACTCCTATCTTAACGATGAAGTTTTACAAAAACAAAATATAACAGGATGAACTTCTTCATCAAAATCCAGAATTCACTCCTACTTTGAAGAGATCGTTTCATTTGAGAGTATACAATCCATAAAAATGAAATTATCATCAAGGTATGGAATTTACGCCTATCTTGATGATTAAGCTTCATAATAACAAGAAAACAATCGAGGATTAACATTTGCCACCAAAGTACGGGTTTCCAATCCTATTTTGGTGAGATCATGTCACTTGTGAAATGCCATTCCAAAGAAAATACTTGAAGTCAATCCTCAAGATAAGGTAATCACCCTAATCCAGAGGATGAAATTTCATAAAACACACAATTGGAAACCATTTATCGAAACAAATAGAGAATCATCAAAATAAGGGAATCACCCCTGTTTTGATGAGTTAGAATTGTTTAGGAGGTACAAATGTGCTTAGTTATAGATCGACTTACAAACTCTCGCATCTCCCACAGTGCAGACGGTTCAAAGTTTGACTTAACGACGAGAGGAAAAGGATATCACTTAGAATTTCAGAAAATTTCAAGTTACATCAATGTAACAAAAGGAAAATCATGCTTACAAAATTTAAGGTCAATGTTCGAGGTAACAGGATTTGTTATGATGGTATTCGAATCTTGGATGATTTAAGTCCAAAAGACAAAATCAGGGACAAAATGATTCAACACACAATGAGATGTGAACATTCGCTTCACAATAGAAAGAAAAATACAAGGACTTCTCAGATATGAGGTCACCCATAGCCTTATTGAAGACACGCGTACTTATAAGTGGTAACAAAGTTATAATTAGTTATTCGATCATTGAGGTGAGTGACCACTTTAAATTAACAAGGTTAATATTCAATTAGCAAAGTATCCCGAGATGTAGGAATTCCATCTACAGCTTTGCATGTTCTTAGTTATGGGACACATCCTTAAGAAGACTTGAGAACCATAGGTAACGGTTTAAAGTTTTAAAGACATATGGTTTAGATTCCCAATATCTTTGGGTATATTAAAATCCATGTTCACGTTGGTCAAGGTATAGAAATAGTTACATGAAACGTTGAGTTCAATACCGTTACATGTTACACGTTGAGCGTTTAAATGTAAGTGTTGAAATGTAGGATGAGTTCAATATTAACAGGATCATTTTTTAGGTTAAGAATGAGAAGATATTAAAACTTTGATAATAAACTAGTTCAAGGATTCAACGATTTTTTTTTAAGATACAAAGGATGGTTCCATTTGGTAACGCATTACCATTGGAATCGTTGACACGTCAAGGTAAATTGACTCATTTGCCTTAGAGGTTTGTGTATTTTGACCATAGTTTATCACTCATCCCAGAAATCCCCAGGTAGCGTAACGGTTCCCTCAATGAGATTTATACGAATACGCTTGCCTTAGCCCGAAGGCTTTTTGCCAGGAAATCCAGAATACAGGTGTCTATGTGTCACACAATATTTCTTTGGTTTATGAAATCAAAACCTTGATGAGATTTTCACAGATTAGACATAGAGTCTAAAGAATTAAACCCACGATGATAAGTGTAGATTCCACATGTCGTTGAGAGTAGGTTTAGGAAGTTCATTTGTCGGGGAGAGTCAAAGAGTCGAAGTTAAGTTTAGGGAGTCTAAGTTTTTAAGCATACATAAGGTAATCCTATGCTAAGGCATCAAATTGCACAAAAGGCATAGCATTATGTAGCATTTCAAACAATATGTGAGCACAAAGTATAAAGATCTTTCTATGAGGTTCATGCAACTATAGTCTAGGTCACCATTTCTAATAACCTAAATCCCTATAGTTATGGGCTCTGATACCAATCTGTCACACCCCAACCTTGACGGCGGAATCGTCGAGGTGTGAGGGATAAGATTGTTCACAGCCACATAACGCTATGTTTAAATGTAAATATTCAAATTAATAGTTTCAACAGGAATTACAACATAAGTCTCAATCATGAAATACATTCAAGCAAATATCAAACATAACATAATATTTCATTTATTTAACTAGGTCCACATCCTAGTTTTATTGCAAGCTTCAAAAGACCCCTTTAAACTTGGGGGTTACCTGAAACATGATAAAAATAAAAGGTCAACTAAAAATAGTTGGTGAGTTTTCAAGGTTTTCATACATAATATGAAAAGATTATAAGTAGCAATTCATGTCATAGGTTATAAGCTAGTAAGGTTATAGAACACATATCTTTACAATCAAACCTCAACTTGATTACAAGTATATAAGATTGGCTAAGTGTATTTGGTTCCCTAGTGCACAAGCATACGGCTCCTAGGAGTCGGCAATACATCGACTTTAGCACCAAATAGGCTTGTCAGGCCCAAAGATCTAAGACGTCGCCAGGCTAGCAATAGTTAATGATTGTAACAAACTATGTATCACATATAATCACTTACAACATACAAAACCATGACAAGATATAAAGATGAATTGCAAGTTCTTTACAAGTCTCAAACGTTTATAAGTGTGTAATATATAAGTATCATGTTTCACCCCAAAATGGTGTGAAATAAGTAAAAGGGGCAAGGAAAACTCACTTGAAATATATAAGATGATGATAAGAATTTAAACGAGGCTCCAACTATTTCTTTTACGAGTTACCTAAACGTATTGATTCCAAGATTAAGTTTAATAATAAGATTAATAGTTAGACATGAACTAGGGCTTCAATTGGGATTTGGGGGTTTAAATAATTAAATAAAATAATGGATCGTTACGTTTTGGGTTAATAAAGATATTATAAATCAATTAAGTCCAAAAATAATTAAAAATATCTCAACAATTTAAGTTAATAAAAATTAAGTTTGAACGAAATAATTAATTTAATAATTAATTATTTGATAAAGAGAATTAATTATATACTTATTTAAATGACTTTAAAATTATTTAAACTTATTTTATAAAGTTTTGAGCTTTTAGAATATTTCATCATAAAAGTTTTATAATACAAAACCTTAAAAATCAAATAAAGAGAATATTGTTTTATAAATTTTTAAGAAGTTAAATAAAAGTTAGCGAATAACTTTATTAACTAATGATGATATATTAGATGAATAATTAGTCATTAAACATATGATTTTATAAGGTTTTAAATAATCTAAATTTGAACCATGATATATTTTATCATTTAAATTACATAAAAGAATTTATAATGTTTTAAAAATAAATCTCCATTTATAATATCGTGATTTAAACTTTAAAAATTAAAGGAATTAATCTGAATATATTATTTGAACAAATAATGATTTAATACGTTAAACAATGTTTAAAACCTATTTTATATGAAAATGATTTAATTAAACAAAATAAATAACTAAATAAATAAAGAAATTTTAAAATAAATTCCAGCAAATAATTAGATGATTTCAAAAATTATTGGTAGTTTATAAAAGGAATTTTATAATTTTTCTGATTTTTTTATCATTTATTTAAAGGCTAAAACGCCTAAAAAAATGAATGAGGGAGCCGGGCTCGAACCCAAGACCTCCGGCTTGTGATTGCATGTGTGTTACCAGTGAGCTAAGGGCCTCAGCCGCATTAGGACATGGCTCGAATTTATTATAAACCCGTTTAAAGAAATCCCCAAATTACATAAACCCTAGAAACGAATAACCCGAAATTGAACATTGATTCGGGAGTTTCAACTCGATTAACCTAGGGCTTATGATCCCCAAGTGAAATCGAGTTGAATAATGTATTGTACTTACATGATTAGGATCGAATTGAGAGGGATGAGTTGAAGAACAGATCGTGACTGTTCTGAGATCGGTTCGATACCCAAACATTGTTATTTATCAAATTCATTTCTTGTGTAGTTTCAGTGGGTTATGATCCTCGAAAGCCCTCAACCAATTGTTCTCAACAACTTGCAGAAGGTTAGTTCGGGTGGTTGCAGGTCCGCGACCGAGGATGGAATCGAGCGGGTGTTTGTGCGTGTTTCAAGTGAAATTGAAAACTAGGATAGATTAGACAAAAATATATGATAGTATATGTACGATTAATTTGATTAATTTAGTGTGTAGTGCGATTTAGAATCTGTAAAAGGGGCCGGCAATCGTAGGGAAGGGAACAGTTGCAGATCGCACTCAAAGATTCAAATTTTCAATTTGTTTTGGTTCGAATCCTTCACGTGGTACTGTCGGGTGTTTAATCTGGTTAAAAATCGAGTGATTTTGGCTGCTTTTGGCTTCGCCGGAGACCGCCGGTCCGGTGACCGGAGAAACGAGCGGGAAAGGGAAAGGGGGTTGGGATGTAAATTCTGAAATTTCACCAATGGTCCCTGCAGTTTGACATTTATTATTTTATGTAATAAAACTTTTATTTAAGGTTTGTAAAATGTCATTAAGGCCCCTGGACTTATTTAAGTTTTTAAACATTTCAAAGTTTAAAACTTTATAAATTATTAATATTAATAACACATTATTATTATTATTATGTTATTATTATTATTATTATTATTATTATTATTATTAGTTATTATTGTTATTTTACTATTTTATTATTTAACAAACTAACTCTTAGATTAACTCAAAATTACGAGATGTTACATTGGACCTCTCGTATCCAGAAGTCACACTTTGAGAATTTAGCATACAGTTGTTCTCGTTTCAGCAGTTCTAGAATTAGTCTAAGGTGCTCCTCGTGTTCTTCCTTATTCTTTGAATAAATAAGGATGTCTTCGATGAAAACAATGACGAACTTGTCCAAATAGGGTTTGCACACTCGGTTCATGAGGTCCATGAAACCGCTGGCGCGTTGGTCAACCGAATGGCATAACCAAAAACTCGTAGTGACCATACCTTGTTCTGAATGCAGTCTTTGAAATGTCTTCATCACGAACCCTTAGTTGATGATATCCAACCTCAGGTCTATCTTGGAATAGAAGCTCGACCCTTGAAGCTGATCGAACAAATCATCGATGCGCGGAAGAGGATAACGATTCTTAACCATTACTTTGTTCAATTCCCTATAATCAATACACATGCGAAAAGTTCCATCCTTTTCTTGACAAACAGGACTGGAGCTCCCCACGGTGATGAGCTAGGTCTGATAAACCCTTTATCCAATAGCTCCTGCAATTACGTAGACAGCTCTTGCAGTTCTTTTGGAGCTAATCTGTACAGTGCTTTCGCGATAGGTACGGCTCCAGGTACCAAATCATCTGAAACTCGACTTGGCGATGCGGTGGGAGACCAGGTAGGTCTTCAGGGAAAACCTCAGGATAATCACGTACAACATGAATATCTTCAATCTTCTTTTCTTCGGTGGTCTTCTCTGTGATCATAGCTAAGATGGCAGTATGGCCTTTGCGTAAGTACTTCTGGGCTTTCATATACGAAATGATGCTAGAAACGACACCACTTTTCTCACCCTGAACGGATAAGACTTCACCACTAGGAAGTGGTACACGAACAATTTTCTCGTGACAGAAAATTTCAGCTTGGTTTTTAGATAACTAATCCATGCCAACGACTACGTCAAAACTACCCAGTGTAACAGGCATAAGGTCTATCCCAAATTTGTGTCCTGATAGCTCTAATTTACATCCTCTAAGAATATAAGTTGCCTTGATCTTTTTAACCGTCAGCTAGTTCTACCGTATAACTAGGGTTCATTTCAGTCAGGTTACATCTAAAAGCTTGCTAAACTTAGTAGATATAAAACTCTTATCAGCGCCGGTATCGAATAACACGGAAGCAAAACAATCGTTCAGAGGAAACGTACCGGTAACTACTTTTTGATCGTTTCTTGCTTCACCAGAAACCAATCACAAAAGCACGACCTCTGGCGCCATTTCCATTGTTGTTGTTTCCGTTATTTCCCCTGTTGCCATTCTTCAGTTGTGGGCAATCCTTCTGGTAATGGCCCTCCTTACCACACTCAAACAGCCTCTAGTCGCTTCACCCTATCGTTGTTGATGAGGCTGTTGCTTGGTCATCAGTTCACCCTGGCAATCTTTAGCAGCATGACCCATCCTTCCACACCTTTGACAGCGGAATCGATCACACTGGCCAAGGTGATGAAGATTGCACTTGTTGCATTTTGGATACTTGCCGCATAGTTGCTCGATCCCTGACCATTATTGTTGTTGTTCTGATTATTGTTTGTGAAGCTTCTAGATGAATCAAACTTTTGAACTGCTATTGTTGGTTGTTGTTGGAGTTTGAGGACTTGTTAGTACCATCCCACTTTCGCTTATTGTCAGATGAGCCAGATGCAGCGCCACGTTTAGGCAGGTACCATGTGCCACTGCCTGATCGGTGAGCTTATAAGCTAGCCGGATAGCCTGCTGAATAGTGATAGGATCAGCGGCCATAACACTAGCTTGGATTTGAGAAGCTAGACCATCAATGTAATTCTCAATCCGTTTGTAAGCCGGGGTCACCATCTGAGGACATAAAGCAGCCAACTCGTGTGAACGAGTCGTGTATTCCTCAATCTCAGAGCCAGTCATTTTGAGATTCCAAAACTCTACTTCCAGTTTCTAGACCTCGTTTCTGGGGCAATACTCTTCTTCATCATCAAAATCTTGAAGTCTTCCCACGGTAAACATTGGCAGCCTCAGGTCCTAGGGTCTGGACTTATGAGTTCCACCACGTCAGAGCTGGTCCTTCTAGTGTGTCGGAGGCGTACATGACGCGGCTTCCCACCGGACAGTTACACATAGCGAAAACTGACTCGAGTTTCTCCAGCCAGCGAAGTAAGGTGACAGCACCCCCAGAACCATGAAGGAGTGAGGCTTACAATCCATGAACATCTTGAAGGTACAGGCTGTTGGGCCTCCTTGATTCAGATTCTGGTTGTTCTGGTTCTGGTTGCGAGTATGTTCATAGGCTGCGAGCGCATCAGCAACACGCTCATTGATGATGGCATCCATCTCAGCTTGGGTCAAGTTGATGTTTCCGTGTCCCCTCGGACGTCCAGGTCTTCTTCCAGACATGATTCTTCAATTCACAATACACGACAGTCACTATCGAATAATAACTATTAACAATAATTTGTTTCATACTAGTAGGAATGGAGGTTTGTTTGCATATCGATAGTGAGTTTTCACGAGAACCGAGACCTCATGTCTCCAGGTTTAGAAATGAAAATTTATACTGATTATGACCGTTATCACCCAATAGAGTTACCAGAATTCTCATGCACGACAAATTACAATTACGTGTGCACCCGTGATTCTAATTTGCTTTGCATGGTCACTCATGGTTCCTCCCATTCGTGATAACATACCTTGTCAAGTACCGAGTGCTATCTGTTAAGATTAGCGAAGATGATAGGGCATGTTGATGTAGAAACAAGTACGATAGAGTTAGAAATGTAATATGTGTTGTTCTCCTTATTTTCATCGTTAGGTTTATCGTGTGTGTTAGAAAAGAGTTTCGTGTTCCCAAGTGGTAATGTTAAGTTCGAGTTGTCGTTGCTTCAACTCCGAGAGTGAAGAATCATATGTAGATGTTGGAAGTGAACGAGCGGGACTCCCCGCCCCTCTGTTAGTCGAGGATGATACAGGTGACATAGGTATTTGTGTATATTGATCATAGTTTATCACTCATCCCAGAAATCCCCAGGTAAGCATAACTGGTCTCGCAATGAGATTTATACGATATGCTTGCCTTAGCCCGAAGGCCTTTTGCCAGGAATCCAGAATACAGGTGTCTATATGTCACACAAATGGGTAATGTTGGTCGTTCAGTGATGTAATGTTAGCATGCCAGGAGAATGTTCGTACAATAGTTGCAATCATGTAAAAGTGTCTATGCAGTACTAGTGTGTGTCTAAGGCTATAGTCTAGATGCAAATGCAATCCTAGTTCTCTATAACCAGTGGCTCTGATACCAATCTGTCACACCCTCATTTCCACAAACGGGTTTTACCGTTAGGCGTGTGACATACCAGGATCTCAGACACGGTTATATCAAACGACACTATATGAGTTTAAAAATAAACGTTTGACTTAAATCAGAGTACATGAAAGATATGAATAACAGTGCGGAAGCAAATAACAAAATGTAAACAATACTGAAAGTCTGAAATGTTAAATAAAACAATGTCTAATGCAATATAAATGGATCTGATGAATGCATGTCTAATGCAATATAGTAGACAGAAAGATAAAGAGATTGAGGAATAAAATCATTGAGTTAGTTAAAGTACAATGGTCGAATAGAAAGGGGTCTGATTTCACTTGGGAATCAGAAGATGAGATGAAGAGAGATTATCCCCAGTTGTTTGAATAGTCGGTTTCGAGAACGAAACCTATTAAGGGGGGGAGAGTTGTAACATCCGGTTTCTAAATCCGGACTTGTAATTATATTATAGTTATGATTAAGTAACTAAGTTGAGTTTTTGATTGATTAAGTGTTCAGTCGCATGAGTCATATGCGAATGACTTCAGTCGCACCCCTTACGTGCGATTGAGACTCAGTCGTACGAATAGTAGGCGTATGAGCTTCAGTCGCACGATTTAGTCATGCGAATGGTTCAGTCGTGCGACTGGGTGTAGGGCGGTTATGTTGCACATGTGAATAAGTAAGGCGGTGAAAGGAGATGAAAAGCAGATTTCTATCTGCATCTACTTCATTCCCTGTTCTCTTTACACCCAAACACCTCTGTTCTTGCCAATCGACTAGGCTAAACTCCGTTTTGGTAAGTTTTGAATATTACAAATCAATCCAGGGATGTTATAAGATGTGTGAATGGTTGAATTTGATCCAACAACATGTTTAAAATCACTGAATTGGTCTGGTTCATTTCTAAATTAAAATCCGGGAATTCGGATCCAAGTTTTTGTGTAGTTTTGATGAAATAATGGTCCAAAACCATTGTAAACGATGTGTATATGATCTGTTTTGAATATGACATGATGTGGATGGTTAAAACTCAAATTTTGAGTGAGTTTGGATCAAAAACGTCAAGAACACAGCTGCTGATCCGTTTCAGACGAATGGGCTCAACGCATGCCTCAGTCGTACGAATGAGAGTCTAGTCGTGCGACTGAGTGCGAATGAAGGTTCAGTCGCATGGTTCATCCGCATAGGTCTAATCGTGTGGGTGCTCATTCGCATAAGTGTTCAATCGCATGAGGGCCCTGTTTAAGAATAAGTTTACTAAATCAAGGTTTATTGCTTTAGATATACCTTGATTAGAGGAAGGACTAGTTACCTTGTGTACGTGGATTGTGTAGACTGTGGTGAGAAAGTTGATAAGGGGAGTTATAAGCCCTTTTCAAATGTTTGGTTTTAACATTCAGCTGACACACATACAATGATAAATGAATTGAATGTTTTAGTACCAGAAATGTTATAGCGATGTTGATATGTTTCTAACAGTTTGTAATGCTGTTAGGGGGGAAAGTGGGGGTAATAAATGATTACCTGAACATTGTTAATCATTACGTGATGGTAATGATTTCAGTGGGTCAGGTAGAGTGTAAAAGATGGTCATCTGTATCATTGTTAATCATTACATGATGGTAATGATTCCAATGGGTTAGATGGGGGTAATGATTAATAAAAATATGATAAAACTGGTACTAAAAGAAAGAATGTGTAGGGTGTGAATGAATGTGATAATATTGGCAATAAGTAAAAGAAATGTTTTTGAAATGGTAAAGTGATGTAAATCTCAACAGGCCAGTTAGGGTAAGATGCCTGGGGGTATAAACTGTACAGTTTGATAGGAGTGATGACGATCACTCAGCTTTGTGAACATCTTGTGGTGACGACCCTAGATGATTAATTGGCGTCCTACTGGATGAGAGATAGTAACTTCAGTTTCTGGATGTGGGAAACTGATAGTTACTGGGTATGGGAAACTTCAGTTTCTGGATGTGGGAAACATACAGTTTCTGGATGTGGGAAACTGATAGTTGCTGGATGTGGGAACCGACGTTTCTGGATGTGGGAAACTGGTAGTTGCTGGATGTGGGCAACCGACATTTCTGGATGTGGGGAACTGGTAGTTGCTGGATGTGGGCAACCGACGTTGGGGGGGACAGTCCAGTGGGACAAAGTAATGATAAAAGCTGAAATTATAATATTGCCAATATAAATATAACTCTTGTGGGTGTAAAGGTGCTGTTAATGTTCTAATGAAACTGTAGAACTCACCAGTTTATCTATGTTTTGAGTATATTGGTGTGTGCTAGGTAAGGAGGGATCCTCTGATAATAGAGGAAAGCAAGTATGAGCTGAACGAGGATGCTATCCCGGAGTAGTTGCTGGCATAGGATATAGGACTGTTAATACTGTAAATATGGCAATGTATAATTAAATACAATATATGTAAAATGTTTTAAAAAGTTAGGTTAATATTAATGTTGTTAAGTCTTCCGCTGTAAGTAGAAATCCCTGATTTGTGTTTAAAATATTTAATCCAACTGTGTGACGTGCCTCCGATGCCCTGCCAGGTTTAGGGCGTCACAGTTTTTAAAAAAATTACACATTTGGTCCCTGATGTTTGAAGTGTTATTATTTCATGTTGAAACTTCATAAAACAAGTTTCAATCTTTACACTTTTAAACCAAACTTTTAGGGTTTAGGTTTTTAATAATTTTATTATTATTATTATATTATTATTATTATTATTATTATTATATTATTATTATATTATTATTATTATTTATTGTTATTATTATTATTATAATGGTTGAAATTAACGTTAACGTATTAAACTCTTTTATTTATAAATTAATTTTTATTTACCGAAAAATACGAGATGTTACATAAAGTTTATCATTTTCAAAATGTGTTATGATTCTTTATTTTTATTACCAAATTGATAACTATTTAGGAAAAGTGATTTTAGAATTGTGCACGGAAAATCCAGGAGGTAACGTGTTCTAGTAATCTAATACTAATTAGAATCATATTAATAAAGATATGAACAATTTCAGTGACATCTATTTATGTATTAGTTATAGAGTTTTTGTTTACTGGCATCCGAATAATCCAAGCATTCATAGGAGGTTTCTTATTTTGATATAAGCGTGCCATGTATTATAGGAAATGATTGTAAGTGATTGTGAGAGCATTCACAACTCGTTCCCTAAATTTATGTTAGTGTATTCTTTATATTATATGATATGGTATAAGTGGTTGTAAGTGAAAGATATAAGAAATTTACTGTCCAAACTATATTTTAGAAAAACATTGTTCAAAACTATAATATTTTAATATTTTTAAGGGTTATGAGTAAAGAAGGGAGAAAAAGTAATGATAAAATTGAAAAGGAGGAGAAAAACTAATGCTAAAATTGAAAAGAGATAGAAAAAGTAATGATTTAGTGTAATTATATGTAAAAGATAAGAAAGGGTTTGTGAATGCTCTGAGTGAATAAAAGAGAAAATTAAGGAGGATTGTACCGTGATTCCTCATATTTAAGAAAACACGATATAACCACTATAAATCTTTTAATTTTTAAAAGTGGTTGTGAATGAAGGAGAGATAAATATAATAATAAATATATAAAAAGTTTTATTTAACTAAAAAAGAGAGTTAAAAATAATGTTTTTAATGTAAATATGTGAATAGAGATGGAGAAATAATGTTAATGCTCTCACGTTAGAAATACACATCCAAACGGCGGATTTAAATTTAAGTTTAGCATAATAAGAGTCCTATAAAATCATAAGTAACAAATAGGTTAGCACCTTAATATTATCATACATAGATTAATATACTTTTAGGCGGTTTGATGCCAAATTAGTGCATAGTAATCTGTAACCCGAAAATGAAACCCCTATGCGGTTTTGATCATCACAC